>VUQR01022810.1:0-23312 GCA_015108515.1 Hemichromis elongatus | reverse complement strand
GGCAAAGAGAACTCAGATGACCCTTTGATGCATAGAGAGCACTGCCAGTCAAAATGGCTTTAAATAACTAAATATTTTACTACCCTACTTGTAACATATGTGGTGGGGGATTTTTCACAGCGTGACACACTGTCCAGGTGATGCAGCTGTTCCCACTTGCCAATCACATCTTTTTTTCCCCCCGGACCTTCAGGTTTTTCTAAACAGCATTGTCTGAATAAATTACGAGGTACATAAGCTGAATTCAGCAATCATGTGTGACTGTGTTTATCTCCCCAGAGGAACCAGGCACTACCACTGACTGACTAAAAAACTATGGGGATCCTGCAGCTGATCTTGACCACCCAGTCCTGAAACGCAGGACGCAGAGAAATGCACTAGAACTGAACTATTTGGATATTTGTTCTCTAGGCATATAGAAGAAATGTCTTTTTTTCATTTCCAGAAATGTATATTTGCTTCTCTTGCTACCTGATATCCTACTCGTGCTCAGCAGTGAAATCACTTTTCAATTCACCCTATTGGTGCCAGCATGCTGACTATGTGTCTAAATTAAGAGTCTTTTTTTATAGCACCTCAGCTATTTTCTTCAAAAAAAGAAAAAAGAAAAAACTGTATAGTGCAGCTTCAAAAGAGCTACACTTTGAGAAAAAGAAGAAAAAAAATCTCTCCCTTGTATCATTCAGCAAATGAGCATCGAGACTGGGCACTCTGTGAGGACAAAAGAAAATGAGACTTCCATTTTTCTCTAAGTGATCATTTTCCTGATCTAAATACCATGGAATCTAAACTAGAGTCATCATTGTTAACCTATACTCAAGATGATTTTATCAGATTATAAAATCCCATGCCACATGGCAGCTGAAGCTTTGCATGTTCCCTGTTAATTATTTGCAAAGCTCCAGAGCGCAAACATTGGTATTCAGGACAGCCTTAGATTGCGGTTACATGCTGAATACACTGATAATGATATGCAGGTCAGAGAAGCTCCATCATCCGTAATCAATAACACACAGTATTAGGTCTGCTCATCCATGGAAATGTGATGTGCAATTTTAGACCGCATACATGTTGCTGAAGGCAGAGGCAGCATTGTTCCTTGACCCACATGCTTCACCTCTTAGTGCCTTGGCAGCACCCCTGGGCTTGTGGCGGTAATGAGAGGGCAAGGGGACCGGCAGCCTGGGTTCACACATGGAGCATAGGCCAAGGAGGGCAGGCAAAAGAGGCCAAAGGATATACAAGCCTGAGATGCATACTAAAAAGGCATCAAGCACAAATTCCATTGGCAGCAATCTTTGTCAGGGCCATCAAAGCTAATATAATTACCCGGTGATCCTGTGATCCAAAAACCCTGCTGAGCACAGAAAACCTAGAGGGAGAGTTGTGCATATCTTAATCCCTCTGTCAAAGACAGCATATCTCAACATTAACTGCTCTTGTCACCTTTTGCGAGGGTAAGTTGATAGGAGGAGGGAATTTCTTTTGTATTGCAGTGGCAGAGAGGACATGATCAGAAACTCCTTAGAATATTTTAACATAACACAATGAATTCTTAAGTAGACTGACATTTAACCCTAACATTAGGATGCCTAGGATTGAGAGAAAAAGAAGGACAGTGTGTGTTGCATCTTCTTCTTCTTTTTTTTCCTGCAGCGGCGGTTCATTCCCCCACAGGACTGTGGCATGACAGCTTGGGCCCATCACTAAGATGAATGGTTCTGTCCTACACAAGGCCTTTTAATTAGCTCCACAAGCTGCCTTTTATAAAAAGCGCACACAGAAACGCACCCGCACACACGTCATGCTACGCACATGTTCACAAAACATAAAACCCACAAGCAACGAAGAAAACATATCAAAACTACATTTTAAGGTTCAGGAAAAGTTTTTAAATGGAGCAATATTTTTATTAGGGAAAAAAATATGCCAACATTAAATACCTTTGATGAACCTCAGCCCCCGTCTATGTTTAACCAAAAAAATGTGGGAGGGCCAGTAAAAAGCAATTTCTGCTCGGTGTTATCAATCTATCATCATTTTACTGGCAAAAAAGGGGGTAGGGATTAGAGGAAGCACTGAAAGGGGTGAGCATGCTGGCGACCAGACGTGCACCATCAAGACTGGGAGAGGAAGCAAGAAATCACACTCTTCCTCCTCTGGCTCCCTTTCATTGCCTTCTTTTCTCCATCTCCTCCTCCTCCACCAAGACTCTTCCTCCGCACATGGTTGGGAATGTGGAGTCCCATCCACTATTAGAGCGTGGGTGGGGTTATAACAGGGCCTGGGAAGGCTACAATGAACCACCAGGGCTGTTCCAATTACAGAGTGACTGATACCAGATGATGAAGCTTGCGGCATCATGCATTAACATCCACCATAGCCACAGCATCTGCCCAGATGAAGGGCCATAGCAGGACATTGAGCTCCACACACATACTGCACTATCCAATTAGTGGAACTGCCAGCTATGCAGCATGTTGGTGGGTGGAATAAAAGGAAGACTGCCTGAGTGGACTCAAACCTTTGCCGCAAAGCAAAAATGCTGTAATTGTGCTACACGCTCTCATTAGTTGAAGGTCCTAAGTTGGGTTTTGCGTGGGTGTGTGTGTGTCTTCGAGTGTGTTAAGATAAAAAGAAAAAGTGAGAATAACGGAGAAAGAGAATCATAGATGTAGACAGAGACATATTTTTGATTTGACAACAGCAAGATGGTCAGTGAAGTGCAGATAATGGTTTGATCTGTCAAACTCTGCCTTCACAATGTTCCACTATTCCTCCTCCTCCTCGCTAGACTCGTTCAGCCACTTGGACAGAGACACACACTTGCGCGTGCACACACTGATAATAAAAGCAGCAAAGGGCTTTACAGTACATCTGCCACACTGCTGAAGCAAACACTGCGGCCTCTCAACACAACACCAGCTGTTCTGGAGCTGGGACTCAATGTTTGTTTATGGCCCATTGTTTTCTCTGCCCTGTCTTTCACTCCTCAATTTCAATTTACTCAAATACACACGAACACAAAGGAGGGCAGTGTGTCAACGCCCACAGGCCTTTGAAGTGCCGACTGAGTGTTAGTTTAGACATCCGAGAGCAGTTATAATGTGAGCGCGCGCTCCCCTCCGTCTCCTTTGCACCCATTCATTGCACACATTTGGTAATATATGGGGCACTCAGAGTATGTAGAATAGATGGAAAACACTCTAGCACTCTCTGCCCATTCTGACCCTCAGCTACACCATGGCTGTATCATTTGTATAGTTAAAGAAGTGCAACAAGAGCCGTCTGGTGCGGAAGAAAAGTTAATGATCATAGGTCACTAAAATAAGATAGACATCGAACATCTTACGCGTTTGCACGACTGATTTCCTGACCTGCTCCTGGTGGTAATAAAATAATTTGTTATCAGATCTACTTTAATAACTGACAGCCCTATAAATCTGTCAAGTGCGCCATGAATTACTGCATTCCATTCACTCAATCCTGATATTCTCTGTCTGCATGGAAAATGGCCGTAGCTGCCAGGCAAGTCAAACAGATTTGATTTCACTCATATCTAGTAACAGTACGTTTTTCTTTCTCCTGCACTGCCTGTAACAGAATATGCCTTGTTCTCCTTGGCCTCAGGAGAAATCTTCTGCCTAGCAGGGCTAGAGATGGACGGAGAGAACCCTGACTGACTGTGGCTAGAGGCGGGTCTGTGGGGAGCAAGCTCATCAGCAGTCTGCTGGAGAGGGAAAGAGGGAGGAATGGATTGAAGGAAGGGGTGAATGAAATAGGGAAGAGGAAAGGCAGATCAATAAGCCAACCAAGAGTATCTTTTTTCTTGTATGAGAGAAATTTCCTTTTTTTCCCCTTTTCTCTTTTTCGCATGAAGGAATGGTCCACAGCACCCCAATCACACTCACTGAGAATAAAAAGGATATATAGAGAGAGACTGATATTACTGACAGTCTTAGCAGGACAAAGAATCCAATCATACACCCAATATGTACTGAACTTTCCTTAGTTTTGGAGCAAACTACCCAAAACTTATTACTGTAGGAGGTTATAGTACTGGATATATCTACAGGCACAAACATATACTGAAACCAATATAACTGGAAGTGCCACGGGGTGCTTCTTTGAACACATTCACACACAGTATTGTCCCAAGAGGAATTTATTTGATTTCATTAAAACACACAGAAGATGTCTATTTTCTTCTTTCCCCCACATCTAATCCTGTTGTCTCTGAGTTGTCAGCATAAAGTCCTAATTATGATGAAACATAAAGATAATGGACTCCTGAGGGTTAACAGTAAAAGGCGGTATCCCCTGAGAAGTGCCCTGACGACTTGTTGGAACCAGCTAGGGAACGAAAAGGAAAAGAAAGGTTCCTCCTCCGACTGAAGTACATTTATTCTGCAACTTGAGCTACAGAGAAAAGTATATCATGCAACAGTGCAGCCATGTCTGACAAATTCGTCATTGTAACCCAACTTGATAGTCATTAACTGAAAGGCCATCTTTGTTACTAGCGTCATTAAGGGGGAACAGATTAGTCAAGCAGGCATATGAACATTTAACCTCTGCCCACTGACTCAGCATGGCCTGATCGATTTCTTCAGATCAGCAAAGAATGACAAACAATAGCAAAGAGTCATTGTAAGCTCAGCACTGAGAGCAAGACCGAAAGCCTCTCCCGCAAGGTCAATACTAGAGCCACTTTACCTTGATAAGGAAGCAATGGGTGATAAAAAGAGGGCAGAGTTTGTGACAAGTTGACAATGTGGTATTTTCTAATCGACATTCATAACGAAGATGACCTCATATCCTATTTATCATCGTCAATCTAACAAGGTTCAAAGTCCTCAATAGGTACATAGAGGGTTCGGCTCAACTTAAAAGAGCTTTGACTTCGATTTGATTAAAACAGGGGGGGATCACAAGAGGGCCCTGATGCTGCCTAGCACAAACTAGAGCTCCAATGTGGCAGCTAAAATCATTCATCCTGAATATTGCCAACAAAGCTATGTCACTGTTACTCAGGCCTCATCTGAAAAGGCCATGTTTGATGAAAGGACAGCTGTCATAGCGGGGGACCGGAGTAAGTACTATGATGACAGAGTGATGCTGAAAGAAAAGGAGGTCATGTAGCTGAGAGACACTTAGGAGACATGGACCAGGGGAGGCCAGGATATTGTTCGTCAACACGACTAACCCCACAGGGCTCACAGAAAACAGTCTGGCTCTCATTTAGTCTACCTCTGTCTCACCAACTGGAGTCACAGGACAACAAACATACCGGCATTTAAAAACTGATATTCAATATAAAGATTAACTGATGTCGTATAAGACGGAAATATTTCAATCTATATGTACTTAATGGCATCATGTGTTCATAGTAAAGCCAGAAAACTTTTAGTGTTACTTGTAGCATAACTAGTTTGTTGCAAGAGAAAACTCCATCTGATTAGTGTAAATCTAGGCGTTTTATTGAAGTAAAATTCATGTTTGAATTATCTGGTAAAGTGAATCATCTAAAATGAAACTTTTTTTCTCTTTCCTTAAAAAAAACCCCCATAAAAAACAAAGAACAGAGGCACTAGAAGCACTAGAGCCAGAAAAAAAGAAAAAAAATTCAACCCAATAGCACCTCGAAAAGGCCAAGCTGTTGAACATAAGCGTCCTATCTGCGTTTCACTGACATTTTCCTGGCAATATTTCTGGGAATATATGCAGTTTTCCACTTTTCACTCACTGTTATTTGAATCTACCAGTGCGAGTTGGCTATCATACCCCTAAGTCTATAAATAAAGGAAATGTTCAACAAGCCAAGACATTAAAATTAAACCGAGACAGTAGCAAAAGAAAATGCAAAAAAGCACTGGCATGTGTCTTGTTGGTTTAGAGTAACATGCAATCAAATTGTTTTCTTCCTTCCATCCTTTCCCCTGTCAAGGGCCTGCAAACAAAACCACCTCATTTGAACAATAGAGCCATGATTGTTGTGGGCATAAAGTGAAACTTATCTGACATGTAGCACCCTTTGAATATACAGCACTGAAGCCTTTAGAGGGAAAAGAAAAGCCAAAAAATGTCCCTCCGGTACAATGGCAGCCTTTGTCAGAGTGCAGGCTGATACATAGCAAACTAAATGGTAAATGTTTGAGCAATGAAACTGAATCCATGTTTCACTGCTCAAAGCAGGGTCTAACCTGTTCAGTACTTTGGCAGGCTATTTATGTGTCTGGGGAAGGAGGAAAGTAAAGAAAAGCAATAGAAGGCAGAAAAAGCTCAGTGCTTAACAAAATACCACACTTTAACCAGTTTAAACTCTCTGTTCTCCAGTCTGCCCTTCATTTAGTCTGAGGCTTTGCTTGTAGTCTGCATTTTTTACTGCTGACCAGATGAACCTACAGTATTTCCACATTTGTGCCTCTGATGACAAACCTATGTTTGACTTTTTTGGTTAAGGTCATGTGCTCTGTTTGGTTTTGGGCTCCTGATCTCAGGCTGCCAACACATACAATACAAATCCATAAGTCACTTGACTGGCTCAGTTAAGAACCAAAGCTTAATTTAATGAGTGTTTCTTTAGCCCAAATGAAGAAAAAGCTAAGATGATGGAGCTTTCACACAGGACAGATGATGACAACTTTCTTTGGTTGCTGAATCTATCAAAAGACCCTCTAGATCTGGATTGGGGCTCTCCAACAAAAATTAACGTCAGTATCCACATGAGGAAAGCCAGACCATTCCTCCTACCTCAAGGGACAACGCTGTGGTAGAAGTCTTTGACATTTATGGCCATAATCAGCTGTGGCCATGTTCACTCACCTACTGAGAATACCCAGATTGATCCCCTTTCACAAAAATCTCAGGGAGGGATACAAATTACATGTGACACCACATTGTAAAGACACTGAACAGAACTGCAGCACGGAAGGAGACACGGACAAGAGGAAGGAGAAGATGAAAGGAGGCACCAGAATGTCACAGTGAGTCTATTGTGGATTTTTAAAGACTGAATGTGTTTCTTCTGTAGGGAGAACTCAAGCATGCCTTCCTGTGCACATCTGATAATGAGGGTATCCAACCACCCACACACACACACGCACACACCCCTGCCTTTAAAAAAACTATATATCGTCAACACATTTTACTATTGAAAGAGGCTTTGCTTAGTCTACCTATTCCCATTGTATAGCTTTGGTCCATAAATAGATGAAGCCAAATGGTATAACATAAACTCAAGCCTGAGTTGTGTCCCTTAGTAGCATCTGCCATGGAGTAAATCTGCCCACAGCCTGCAGCTGTCAACAGGAAGCCCAGAATGACCTCCATATACACACGCACGCGCACTCAAACAGTCAAACACACAGAGCTACACACACACACACACACATGGGTGTACAGGCTTTCATCTGTCAATGATTGGCCCACATCCAGCAGTGTGTATCTGTTCCTCTCAGTTTTAATAAAACTTCATACTCAGGCTTACTCAAGACCAGTCTTGAATATTAAAAACTGCTCTTTAACCTTGCTTGTGTATTAAAGCAAAAATGGAATTAGTAAAACAAACTGTGTCAATGAACTGTTAGAATAAATAAAAAAAAAGTGCTCTTGGAAGGTTGGTAAACACTTCCTACATTTAACTGGAGTGACAGCCCATATACCTTGTAGCAGAGTGCCGACAAACCACGTTCTCGAAGGAGCGAAGGGCTTCTGGTTTTTGTCAGCGCAATAGCTCCTAGCACCTCAAGTGCTGTGCCTCGATTGCCAGTTTGCTCATATTTTCCCCCAGCCTCTTGGCAGAAAATTTACAAGAACGTTTTTAACAGTTTGTTATTTCATGGGCTGGCAGAGTCAGTTTTGCTGAGAGCCTTGTAAATGTCTTTTAGGACCTTGGATAATCAGTGGGACTATCAGCACTGCAGAGAGTGGAGTGCATGAAAATAACCGTTTCCAACGATCCATCATAGGGAGACAAAGGTAAAGCAGACAATAATTGCTGTGTATACATATATGTGCGACTGCCCTGTTTTCAGTCTGCATCAGAAAATGTCACAATGGCATTTTATTCCATTTCTCACAGCATGTCATTAAGATCAGATGGAGCTGCTGTTTTTAAATTGTACAGATGGGTTTTTACAAAAGAAGTATTTCAAGTGACAGCTGATTCAACCGTCCTGCAAACATCTAAACTCTCATCAGTCTTCGTAGACAGCTGGACTAAACTGCGATAAACATCATCAATGGAACAACAGGGAGGATGCTTGCACACACAGGTGCAAACGCGCACACAAGCATAGCCTCATATGTAATAAAACAGACCAACAGCAATCCATTAACGATAATGGCGATATACCAGTGAGGGTGTGTCTGTTTTAGAAAGATAGGGGGTGTGCACGCTGTTTCAGTGCCAATGTGCCATCTGCACCCAGTACTGGCTGAGCTAATGAGAGGATTAGGCCCGCATGCACAGCCCTGGGACAAGGCCCCTACCCTAACACCAGCAGGAACCCACCACACCGGCACTTTAATATGGAAAAAATGACAGAAGCAAGGTGTGCACATGCTGAGCAGAAACCCCGCTGACTGACAATGTGCAAGGGCATGTGGGTTGTCTGTTTGGCCATTCATGGATGAGGCTGAGTTTAGGTGTGCAGAAAAATGCCAGTGTGCACTTGTGTGACTATATTTCATGGGCATACTAATAAAGGACAAAGCAATGTGAACATGAAGGAAACCAGAATCAAACGCTCAGCAAAGGGAACAGTGGGGATCACAGGGAGTCTTTTCCTCATCTCTCACAGACAAAATATCTGCTTGATAAAATAAAACAAAGAGTGAAAATAAATCTGTTCACCTATGAAAAAAAAAATTTGTATAAATGTTCAGATAGCATCGACCCAATGAGTACACTGTTTATAACAAACATGCCATCAACACCACCAGAGACTGTATATCCTAAGGCAGCCAGCCCTTTTACACGGCCCACAAGGAGTAAAAGCTCCCTTAGGCATTCCCAGCTAGTAGTGAAGCCTTTATGGGGCACCAGCTTCCTACTCAAGGCCATCATCACCTCCAGCGAGGTGTTTTGTTGCAGAGGAAGACACGAAAGGAGGGGTACAGACCTAAATGACAGCAACGGATATAAAAATACAACCAAAAAGGATGATTACTAAACAAATGAACAGATAAATGAATAAATCCACTGACCTTGGGTGCTATTAGGCCTTAATTACTGCACACCATGTGCTCTGGGAGACACATTAATTAAAGGGGGATAATGGAAGGCAACAAGGGAAGCTTTGTGTGAAAATGGTTGCCAGCAAAGAAGATCCACCAAAAGCACCAAAATGAATTTTTCATTTGAAGACTGGTGCTCATCTATACTGCATGATAGTGTAGCACGAAGATGGTGTGAAAATGACCACGGAATAAATGCATGCACCATGAGAAAAAACAAACAAACAAAAAAACATTAAAAAAGACAAACCGGTGCTCAGATTTCTCGAAGCTCAAAATGTATTTTTATGGCTTTGGGAAGCAATGAAATGTGAAATCACACAAAACACTAATCTGCCACAGAAAATGCCTACCATTATAGGTATTATGGCAAATATCTACTAGCATTCATGCTGGACATTTTAATTTAAACCTTTCATGTCCAATACTGCCTCCTGACCACAGTGAGGAAACTTTAATGACTAGTCAAATTGGGTCTTGGCAAAAACGGTAATTTGCCTTGTCCCCCTTTTAACTCCATCTGTGTCTGAGCATATTTCTGTTCATAGTCTGCTTATGGTTCTGTTCCCACAACTGAGATGGACATTCTTTCCTTTTTCTTTTCTTTGTGGCTGTGGAAACCATCATTACCCTGCCCACCACCTACACTAAAGCACTCCTCTGAGGGCAAGAACACAGACAAAACGAGTTTGCATACACATTCAAGGGTCAAAGAAAACCTAACCTTTATCATTTGGGCCAGTCTTTCTTTCTCGTTTTGTGCCACATAAAGCGACAGCAGTAAGGGCTGAATACCAAAGGACAATTATGTTTATGTCTCGACTGTCTCCTTCCAGCTCTCTGTTGCCCATCTCTCCACACTGGCTGATCATGGTCCTGGGAGTCCTGTAGTAACTGTGAGTTTAGACATTCAGTGACTGTCAGTTAGGGTCTCTGTCTTTTGTGACCCCCCACACAGAGACTTTAAGGATCTGTTGACAGAGTCAATCATCTCTACCTGGTTAGTCACAGCACTATTTAAGGATAACGTCACCTTAAAACACTGACGTACTGCTGAGTGTCTCCAATGTGTCCAAGGCAAATGGACACAGTTTCAAACAGTATAACATGACAACTAAGAAACAACATTGTACAAAGCTGGAGTCTAACAGCTTGATAAAATATGCGTTCATAAATTAATGAAATAAAATAACTGACACGCTCCGAAATGGAATGAGTCACCACTTGTTCACTTAAAGCTAAAAGAGAAAAACAGACCCAAGAATGGACTTAAATAGAATGAAGGGCATGATTCTCCTGTGCCTCACATACAGTCTATTAGGCCAATAGCAGAGCTGGCAGAACATTGTCCAGCGGTTCTGTTTTATTGGAGGCTTGTATTTGTTAATGTGTCTGGGCTCCTGCACTGCTGAGACAGACAGCCTCACAGAGACGCTGTTGTGTTCAAGTCTGGCTGAGCTCCACTGTCCCCTCCAACCAAACTACCATATTCACACTTTTTTTATAAACCCTTATGAACTGGGGGCACCATGTATGTGTGAATAGTCACTCTGCCTATTCACACACAGAGTACTGTTTTAAGAGTTCACAGTGTCAGCTGAGCTGAGAGCAATTGTTCCAAGAGTGTGTTTTTACTTTATTTCCATCACTTTTTCTTGTTCAGTCTTCCTCTGTGCCTTTCCAGGCTGCTGAATAGTCTACACCCTCTCTTTCATGATGCCCTCTCTGTTGCTGGAGCAGTGACGCTTAGGCAGGACTTGGGTCTTAAATAAGGCCTTGAGGTCTGACACATGTGGCCTGTGAACTGACAGCAGCTTTGTGGCACAGGCAAGAGGCGTGGGAGTTGGAGGCCAGGGGCCAGGGACACTCGGGGAAGAGAGACAAGCTAAAGGAGCCCCTTGAGAAAAAGCCTGAGCCAATAACCACAACAACACCTCAACAAGGGCTCCAGTCATCCAGTGGAGTCGAGCTGGATAAAAAGTAAGGAATGGTACCACTGCTAAGTGCCAATGAGAATCAAGAAATCCAGTGGCAGAGGGAGATGAGGAACAGGCGTGCTGTGGAAAACCAAAAAGCCAAAGTGAACAGATGATAGAGTGCTGGAGAAAGGAAAAGGGAAGAAGAATGAAAAGGAAAGCAGACTTTATGGGTGGGCTACTGATGGCAGACAAAGGCATGTGGAAATAAAACTGTGAGGAAGCCAACCTGTATAAAGGCACAGTAAATGTGAAGAAACAGGAACAGACAAGTGAGAGAAGAGGGGAGCTTGAAAGTGTGTTGTGTGTCACAACACATTGCTGCACATAGTGTGGTACCTGTGAACAGGCCAGCGGGGAGGTAAACAACTCCAGAACACACAATACAAAAAAAAGCAGCCAGAAATAGTTTGACAAAAAAAATAAACGAGTGTCTCTATCAAATTAGAACAGGCCTGAAACAAAACTTTTAACGATTAGCATTATTGTTTGCCACCTATAAGATTTCAACAAAGGATGAAGGAAACTCACTGGGAGGGAAAAAATCACTAAGAAAGAAAAAAAGAAAGGAGTGGGTGCTTTTCCAGACCAGCAGACAAAGAGAAAGACAATTACAGAGGCTCTAAAAATCTATTCAGAGCATTTTGCTGGGGACATTTCCTCCTCCATTTCAGTCACTGTGCACTTCTCTGGCTCAATCCCAGCTTAATCCTTCAATTTACCTCCATCTCAAGTGATTTCACAGTTGTCACCAAACACTGAATTTCCCCTTTCCTTCTTTCCACAAATGTTATGGGGTACATGCCAAGATGGCGCCGAGATACTAAACTGGCGTGGGGGGTTGAGGTGGAGGTGTGTGTGTGTGTGTGTGTGTGTGTGTGTGTGTGTGTGTGTGTGTGTGTGTTTGGTGGCTGCAAACCTTTCCTTCACGGATGTTAGCATTCTCCCCAACAGCAAGTTTAAACACTTGACTGTCATTTAGCAGGTGAAAACGTTCAGGCTGGACCTTCTGTCTTTAAGACTTTAGAGAGCTGGAAGAGCCGTCACACCAGCTAATGTTCCTCACTTAACATTAGAACCATCAACATTTCACTAACGAGACAAGAGGCCCTCTGAGAAGTCAGCAGTCCAAGTCAAAGAGTTCCTGAGGCACAAATAGACACACACTTACACATAGACACATACTGAAGGTCAAAATGTTATCCTCACCTGTCCCCAACCAATCAACTGATGTCCACACATCATGATGAAAGTCGTGTCTGTGGCTGGTCTCCAAAGCACTGAACTGGAGTTGTCTAATTACAGTTGGAGAGGTCACTGTCCTTGCTGCAGCTAATGTGGATTTACTGACACTAAATCCTGCCTTAACAAGGCAAGGAATCTATCAGACACAAAGAAAAAAAAAAACATACAGCTGTGCAACATGGGCAGTGTGGATAACAAGGCAGGAGACAGTAGCTAATGGTTTAAAATGCTGCTGAACATTAAATCCCCTCTGTCATGTCCACAATTGTGCCCATTGATTCCCTCCTACAGCTGCAATACTGTTTTGTTTTCTACACTTCAGATCTCTTGAGCTTTGTGCCATGAAGCTATGCCACTGGTATGTGACTACTCTGGGCAGCGGAGTGAATTAGGTTTGAAATGGGGTCAAAAGAACTACACTGGGGCAATGTTCTTGGCATTGACAGCACCATGTGTTACCCAGCCTGGTTACCACTACACACAGAGAAGCGAGGTGTGGTAACAGTAAACAGCCCAGACACAGGAATGCACAGTGCAGTAAAACGCTATACAGCACCATTCATCACAGCACCCAGAGCGCAGCAGGGGCACCAATATCAACGTTTCCTCCACACGCCCTGTTCTACAAACAGATTTCAGCATACTTCTAGTCTCCCACTGTCTATAATTCTCCCCCCATGTGCCTTACTGTCTATAACTGACTGACTGACATTCTTGCTGTCTGTTACTGATGTGCTTGTCACTGAGGTTTTTATTAATAGCTCTGTGAGTAAACCATTTGAGGTTTAGCGTAATGCCACATAGGCTGTGGTGGATGCCAGAGGGGTCACCTCTGGGACAGAATCTCAGAAAAAAAGGCCCCGTAGTGCAAAGTGGTGGAGCAGCTGAGGGTTTAGAGTCTAATGCATAAGGTTGGAATACTTTCACTTATTTATTTTTTATTCATTTTGGGTGGGAGGACAAGATTAAGCACATTAAATAACACTGCGCCGTGCTGATTTGATGATAAAATATGAGTCAACATTTGTACGAGCTAACAATAAAAAGCAAGTGTCTGTGACCAGTAAGAGGAGGTGCAGTCCATATACACCGCTATGGATCATTTAGTGCACCATCAACAGAGCAGGGCTGCAGAAGTAGAAGCATGTGTGACATTCAGGCGTCGGAGGTGTCTTTAGGCGAGTGTGTTCAAACGCTGAGTGTAGGAGTTCCTCTAAACCCTTTTGGTGATAAATTCAAGCTTTTCCGGCCAACTTAAACACAGCATAAATCTGTCCTCAGAGCCACTCAGCAACAAACAGCCTCAGGGGCAGATTTGTAAGGAAGAAAAATCCAAGAGTGACAGCCGGCAATCTATTCTCTGCTCAACGTGTCCTTTTCCATGTTGAACACCATTAGCATTTATCTCACTAAAGCTTTTCATGTTTCAATCTTCATTTTATTCAATTTACTATATGTAAAAAAATATATAAGTATATGAAAATGTAGCAATCAAGCAATTCAGATAGTAACAATACATGCGCATGCTTCCTATGGTTTTTTTCCCCCCAAAGATTCCCAAGGATATTGGATAGGCAAAGTGATTTAACAAAGAACTGGGAGTAGAACAAGGTGCTTGAAGCAAAAAACAAAAAAAAGGAAACAATGAGCGATAAGGAAGACTGCACAGAGAAGATAATTAATGAATAGCTGCGTCAAATAATACAAGCTGTAACAGTGGGACCTCTTGTCCTACTTCTTGCTGTGTGTTATGCACTCACAAAGAAACGCGTGTTCAAATAAGGGGGAGGAGGAGGAATTAAAACACGGTACCGAAAGGAATTTAAGAGTGATTTACTAACGGACTTTCCCATTAAAATAAAATATGGAACGGTATGGGTCATTGAGAAAGACAATGAAAAACAGAAAAAAAGCTGGCAAACACAAACACTCTTATAGCAGCGACACGGCCGCACTGCATTAGTTGGTTTAGTTAAAAAAAAAAAAAGAGCCACAGAGTTTTAGGTGGAAGCAGCAGTGTTGGGGGACTCACGAATTTTGCTCTGTGGACGGGGTGTTGGAGTTCACTTTCTTTGTTAGGCTGTTTCAGCTGGTCAAGGCCATGGGGGAAACAGACATGCCCACCCAAAAAAAAACAGAGCCAAATGGTGTGAAGAATGGGGAACTATTTTATATGGAAATCCCAAAGGTGCACTTGCATTCAAAATGGAAGTCAGTCTAGGAAAAAAATATACCGTTCAGATAATGAAACCGGTTTCCAGATGTGCATATTCACCACAAACTGTGACTTGTAAATTAATATTAAAATATATTCAGTTCACGGGTTCTGCTTCGAATTATGTGAGGCAATTTTGCCAGTGTTGAGAAAGTGCCCGATTTCTGTGGCAGGTAATTGAGAGCAGTGATGTGAATAGTGTCGGATATGGCGAAGACCTGACTCTCCCCTCAGCGTCAATGTCTCTTGGAGGCCCAGGAAAGAACCATTGTTCCATCAAGGGACACAAAAAAGGGATTAATTTGAATTTGGTTTACAATGCCATGCCTTTCAAGTTAATCCATCTGGCCTGTGCCCCGGAGTTGCCAGTTACTCCCTCCATTCCCCATTCACCCTGCCAGTGCTCTTTGTCTACAGGAGGGCTAAATGTCAACTCTACCACTACTTGCAGACTAAGAGCCCTGAGAGATGCTGAGAGACAGAAACAGAAAATGAAGACAGAAGGAAAAGAGCGTGCTTTACAGATAAATGTTTATACTAAAATTAAATTATCCGTCATTCCTTTCACTCTCGTTTTATGCCAACAAAAGCTACAGTATTGACAGACAGATGCATTAAATGATAAACTTTTAAAATCTCTCTAAATGCAAAGGAATTTTCCACTGCTGTACTTAACAGATGGAGATTTGGCGTTCTGATTCAGTAAACAGCCGCCTGTGTGGAAAACAAATAAATAGGAAAAATAGTCACGTCCTTTCTTCCTTCCTGTGTAGTTGTTAAGTGGCCCACATTATCTGGCACCCCTGCTGAGAGTGGTAAGATGAACCTTCCCATACATCCATCCATCATGTCTGCTTCCTCTCTTTCTCTCGCAATAAAACCAGCTTCTACCAAATTACAATAATGGACTAGGACATTTCAGTCACTCTTTGGTTCTCTATATTAGTTCTTAGTATTTTCTGCCATTTAAACTTTTAAATTTTCCAAATGTTGTGGCTTCAAAGGTTTAAAACATAAATCTGGTACATTCTTTCTCTTAAAATGGAACAAAACTATAATACTTGATACTTAACATTTTGTGTTTGTTTCAGCAATTTTTTGAAAATAATCATTCCTGGTATTTGAGGAACTGCAAAAAAAATGTAAATGAGTTCTGCTTTATAGTATAGTGGTTTGGAGAACGAAGTTAGCCAGTGACTGTGAGGCACCAGTGGGTGAAGCATCTAAAGGGAAAATGTATGGCGCTTTAGGGTACGGAGTGAAAGATGATTTAAAAACACTTTGCTAGCATGACCGGCTGAGATAATAGCAGCACTTCTCCTTCACGTTCTCCCTTATGCTATGCCTGCTGCCAGAGGGATGGTCACATTACTGACCTGTGTTTATTTTTTGTATTCTTTTTCTGCACAACTCCCATCAGACTCCTAATACACTCCTGCAGGACTCACACCTCAGCAGATCAACACAGGACGACACTAAGCAGTTGCAGCAGACATCTGCAGGGTGAGTGTGAAGTGGAGATATACAGATGGGGTTTTTGAAGTCTCTTGGCTGTTTCCTCGCTAACAAGGCTTTCAATTTGGAGGCGCAGCAATTTATGGCAGCAAATATCACTAAATGCATGAAGATGATTCATTTGGAGCTGAACTTGATGAAAATTATTTTGGTCCCAAGAGAACCGAGCAAAACCCAGATAATATATACAAAGAACAACTAAGAGAGAACGCTGATTTTAATTAGACATATTTTGTCAATGCTACTGTCTCAGCCGATGTCCTCACTCATTTAAATACTCTTCAGCATTAAGCAGACAGCTCGCAGAGTAGATTATGCATAGAGAAAAGTCTATAATTCCCCACAGATGGTGAAAAATGGGATCAATTTTCTACTTTTTCTTCCCTCTAAATCAGGCCCAGTAACACGACTTCATACTTTCCTTTTGTTTTTTAGCAAAGCGTTTCAAAAGCCTGACACAGGAGGATGGCTAAGCCAGTGCACAATACAAATTAACAAACCTGCCTGTGATATTTTATTTATAATCGTGCACAGAGCTTTTCAAAGGCTAGGTGCTAATGATACCAAATGATCTCTGCAGCTATCAGATTCATCCAACTTAAAAGCTATTGTGAAATGGAAAAGAAAGGAGATCTAAACAAGGAGTCATCAAAATACATTCACAGTTGACACACCGCTGTGGTTACTACTAGACTTCAGGTAATAGCTGACAAACATAATAACAAAGATATGATGATCTAATTAAATTTGGATAAACACAATGGTAGAAGCCCAACTGTGATGCCTGAGGTGGGCACAGTACTCCAATTACACATTTGGGCTTTTTAGGTCAACGCTCAGTAGTATGGCAAGGATTTAACTAATATTCAATTACACAGTGGCTTAGTTTTTCATATAAGCCTGCAGATTTAGCTGTCGCTCAGTTTGACAGCATTCAGCACGTAAAACTGAAAATAAATGGACACAGTGTTGTGACCAGGTCAGATGTGTTTAGCCTACAAAGATCCTGCATCCTGCTTGTATTTCCTGGTACACAAGCATGCTATCAAACCTGTTTACAAGAGGTCTTCTTTTCCCACAAACATCAAAATATCTGTTTTACTGCCAAAGTGTCAAAAAGACAGAATCAAGTTGCGTATTTAGTAAACAGCACTACGAGTCTTACAATGCAGCCATTCTTAAGTAATGAATTTGAAACTTTATACTTGAGTTAGAAGCACAAAACACTGTGGGGCTGATGACTGGAGACACAGTTAAAGAGGTGTATTGAGGTAGACAGCTTGTACCACCCCCTTCTCATACACCATTAGCCCTGGCAGCGTGTTGCACATTCCACCCTCCCAGAGTGTGTCCGGGAAGTGGGGCCCCACAACTGTGGGTCCATCTAAAGAGTGCTAATCCACTGCTGGGCCATGCAAAACAGGGGACGACCAAACATAAATAAATAAGAATGAGCTGAATCTCCATCGACTTTTCCCCATTTCAATCAAGTGCAGGGATGGAAGCCAGACGGCACGGTCACATTCAGGGGTCAGTTCAGGCCCAATTAGAAAGCCCTCCATTGAAAACGAGAGTGATTATTTTTAAACCTTTAGAGTGTCTCTCCCTACTGGCAGACAAGTGGGGAACTGGGGCTCAAGAAGGAAGGGGGGGGGGACAAAAAAACCTTTGCCCCCAAACTCGCCTTTCTCCCCACACTGCCTGTCAAAATTCATAAGGCTTATAAACAGAGACAGACAGGATTAAAGGTGTAAGGAGGGAGGTCAAAGAGAGAAAAAGGACCTCCAACTCTCTCACTGACACATACCAGTCTCAGGCAAGCTGAGGATCATCACCAAGACCACACTGCTATTGGAAAAAAATACAGCTGAGCCAGTAATGTCTGGGGTCTGGAACTGACTATTAATTCTTATCACTCATTAGGAATTCAGGTAAAATGATAGGCATCACACTGGGGTGAAAAAAAAAGAGTGGGAAGGTGTAGAATATGGTTTTGTTAGTGCTTCATATACCAAGGGAAGATTATCATGTAAATGGTAGTTACTGTACAGTAAAAACCCTGCTTTTATAAATGATAGCAGCTGGGCCTCAGAGAGGGAGGGACGGATCCTGAGCATAAGTGCTCTTCAGGGATACTATCCCTGCATTTTGTCTGCTACATCAAAGAGATGCAGCTGAAGAGCTTCCATTTCCATAGTTCAACACTGTGAGCTTCCTCTATGACATGTCCATAATGCTTTCTCCCTGACAACAGCCATGTGCATGTATGACAGCTGCACATGTTTGTGAAAATGAATGAACCTCTCCAATTTCCTTTCATTTCAGACATTCACAATTATTCTATTTGTGACCTGAGAGTATTTCATTAAAACTCTGCTTGATAACACGGTTCATTTGATTAACTTAATGACATCCAGCTAGTTTTATGCTCTACAGTTAATAACTTATTAACACACTAACTTCCCTCATCATCCATGGAGAAGCATGCATAGCACAACAAAACTTCAATATTTTGTTGCCAATCCACAAATGTGTGTTGACACTTATTTGGATTAGGATCAAAGGAATAACAACAACAAAAACACAGCTGGGTGGCAACTGTTGTAGTTCAGCGTTGCAGCGTGCATGATCGGTGAAATTACATCCAAGTCAGTTTATTCTCTTTCTACTTTAAACAGTGTAGAGGTAATATGGACTTCACTCGCAGGTCACATTGTGCGACTGTCCACATCAGACTACTTGTCTTCTGCTCGTCTAGTGCAAAGATGTTTAATTCTGTCAGCCAATTACAGGCCAGTTCTGTCAGCAGATTGGTGCTGAAGCCTCCTGATGAATGCAGGCATGTCAGGGATATAGATGGGTTTCATCTGGAGTCTCTCCACACGTCCAATGTGCACATACAAACACATGCATCGACACACTTCCACACTCTCAGACACACATCCTTGCTGAAAAATGTCCCCTTGGGAGTCATACATCTCACTTTGTTCCACAAACTCACTTGGGCTCGTTTGCAGAAAAAAAACACATAAAAAACCCTTCAGTGAGCATCTGCTGAACACAGTTGGACAGGAATACAGTCTTTTAACTTGACATCAAAGTTGACCAGTGAATGCAGTACATAGCAACAACTCACTACAGATCAAATGGAGAAATTGTATGAACAAAAATACACTGCATGGAAAAAACAAGCAATAATGAACTATAATGTGCTGAAGCTGGTTCCCACCAATGGCTTGGATAAAATATTCCACGACATTCTTAACTAGGATGAAGTCTTTGTGTAACCCAAATAACTGTATTTTATCCTGCTTTCTAGGTGCTGTAGCTCAGGGAAGCCCTGCAGGGATAAACAGTCTTATTCTGCTACGTACAGGCCTGCTAAGAAGAAATATGGCTACAAACTACCACCAAGTTGGAAAAACAGTTCTGAGTTCTCCAGGAAATGTATCAAATCCCTTGACCGTCTCTGCCTTCTTGAAGATATTCTTAAAATTCCACTGCCAATGAGAACCCCATTGAGATTAAATATTTTCCTATTCCTCCACTAAATTCCTCTGAAAGGGGAGATAGCCTAGATAATACAATTGTGCATTTAATGTGTAGTCTACCATTTCCATTTAGCAAACCTTTTGTCTAAAAGCTAGATTGATGCTCATTCTCCATCTGTAGTAGAGAGGATTAACAGACGGGCTGAGGGAGTGTCTTATCTCACCTTGCACACATAAATCAGACAGGGAAACAGCTCTGTTCATGCACTGCTCTGGAGAGCAGTAGAGAGGAGACACAGGCATTTGAACAGAAATGCCACACACAGCCTTGACACCAGACAGTTTGTTTAAAACCTGCTGTAAGGGTTTACGCTCTGCTCTGCCTGCCCTACGGAGTGAGTGGGCAACGGCCGTCAGCTCTGAGGTTGTTTGGAATGAGCAGAACAGTCACCTTGATCTCGTCTCTTCTGATAGTTTCCACGCAACACGACAAAGAAAGCTTCCTGCTGAGAACTTGGCCTAGTTTTTCTATACCTGACCTGTTTCAGATATTTCTTCTTTCTGTGGAATTTCCTGACACTCATTTGCATAAACAAAATCAGAATCTTTTACCCGAGCAAGAAAATACCAAACTGACACATGAAGCTTGGTGATGAAAGTCACACATAAACACCAGACAACACTGGGTTTACATGCTCCTCAAGGTTACACTAACATGTACCAGGCCGCAAGAATTTCCGTAGTGCTGTGACTGGAGCATGCATACTGTTGTAAAACCTGCAAAGACTTTAATGTACGATTCGGTATCACTGAAAAATGGAATGCTGACATTTCTATTGTGTCCTGCATGCCACAGTGAAAAGCTACACGGTTCCTACAACTTTATGGCCAAAAAGGAAAACAGTTGATGTTCAGAATGAATATATTTATAGTTATGAGGACAGCTATAACAACATATGTGTGTCTGGAAGACAAAGATGGCTTTATGTGGACTTGCCTCAAGGGGAAATAGCTGGACCCTTGTGCATTATGAAAGGAAACTATATTTCAGATGCCATTCAACCTCGGAGAGCAGTGCAGCAGAAGTTCTTGTGGCAAAGCGAATGTGAGGAATTGACCATGTCTGAATGCAAGCAGTGTGTGATCTAATCACTGCAGCAATTTGTTCATCTAGCATTTTCCACAGTCGCTGCCGAGACAAGCCTGTGCTGGTCATTTGTCTCAAGACTAGGAGACACTAAATGGTGACTCTCAAAGCTAGCTGTTCTGTTAGTATGCTGAACAAAAAGATCATTTTCATTCGCAAAATCTTTTAAGCAGTGGGCGTGTATTTGAAACCTCCCAAGTAAATTAAAATCATTGATCTGAAGAATTATCTCCACAACTGTTAATTAGATATTTAGTCAAAATTAGGAGATACACACACAGGAACCTTGAAGGAGTCATTCTGCATGAATGATGAAATGTGTCCCCACTGGCCTGAACATAAGTGTCATTATGGTCTTTAAAGGATTTTAAATGTCATTATGAGTCTACTTTAACGACTGATTAGATTTGGAACGTAACCATAATTAATATATGGTGAAGTGTTTAGATTATAATGAAGACTGAAAGGGAAAAATAAATCGAGCATGGATGCAAAAAGTGCTGATATTTCTTTCATCTAAAAAAAAAAAAAATTTGTATAGGAAAAAGTTCTTTGCCACAAAGAAGGCACTCTCGTCAAGGTGACCTCTGGGGCGTGAAGCATCAGTGAAGCAGGTGCAAGTTAACTGTTCTATTGAAGGTGGGAAGTTGAAAGGAACTTCAAAGGAACCACTAACAAGAACAGAGAAAAGAAGAAGTGTCATAACAGTTGACACTAATCAATAGCGGTCTAGGAAATTGATTCCTATTTGGTTGACCAAAAGCAGTGCTGGAGGGGAATCTTTTTTCTGAGCTTCCACCACAGCACGATGGCCACGCAGAGCATGAATTACATTTAAGAGCAACTTGCATTGTGAACAAACTTTGTGGCGCTCAGGGATGAAAGCCAGCTGTCAGGCCACTGTGGCAACTGAGTGCTTCACCACTGAGGACAGTGCCTGTTTGCCAACAGCAAATAAGCGCCTCTGGACCATTTAGTGCCATCTCTTTTTCTTTTCTGCAAACAAAAGCAGTCTGCCACTGAGATGACACAAGCTCTTCTCAGTGGCCGCTACACTGCCAGATCAAACAAAGTGCTGTATGTGGAACGAGCCCAAAGCCAACACAGTAAAGAACTCTGAACTAACCACAGTACACGCACGCTACATACTGCCAGGCCAGCACAGAGGAATTTTAAGTCCCTTCTGTTTTGGCTCATTTGTCAACCCGGCATTTGCTTTGCATGGAAAAGTCTTCATTGGTCATGAAATCAAGTTCACAAGGCAGTATGGTTCAGTGCACCGCAGGGTGGTACCATATCGATGCTGAATCCTGCCTACAGTAAAAAGTCTAACAACAAAAAAATCTGTTCATTTATTTGCTGTTCACACATTAAGGCAACAGTTCAGCTGGTCTTTCATAGCTTAAAATGAGCACAAACACACTTGGCTGTGCATGCAAAAAAACTGGAAAACATTCATTTCTTTATGCAGGGAATGGTAAATCCTACTAACTGGCAACCTATCATTTCTCTTTATCCTCTCTGGTTTTTTGTTTTCATTTGTGCACTGTTGACCCTGACTAGATTGGAGGCAAAGATTAAGGTAAATGCACAACCCCAAATCCCCCCCAAAAGTGGGTACAAAAGTTTGGACACAGCATAAAATGTAATCAAAAATAAAATGCAATGATTTCAAATTCATAAACCAAATCATTTTATAGGTTGTAGTACATGTCAAAATGTGCACCTTCCATTGCTCTTCTACACACAAAATCTACATATTATTGACACGTTTAATCCTGAACACACAGAAAAAAAAATCTATTAAAATATATCCTGGTATAAAATCATCAAAAGCTGCCATGTTTCCAGAGAGAAGAAAAAAACAAGAAACAACTATAAAAAAATACGACTCGAGAGTGACATCAACAAGATATCTCGACTGCCAAGTGTTCAAACTCCCAAAAGCAGACACATGTAGCTATAAACACACAAGAACTTATAAACAAATGTCACACAAACATGCATACACGCGCTCTCAGAGACACGCACACATTGTATGGCAGCATGCTTAGCTTATAGCCAGAGAGTTGCCAGCTGTCTGAGATCTTTGTGAGAACAGAACACCACCTGTCCCCTTATCTTCCCCTCACAAGCCAAGGGAGACTCTCTGTCCAACTGGAGCCACCTTCTTCTACTCTCTCATCCTACGCTTAATGGCAGCCTGTCCGCAATTTTCTCCTCAATAGTTTATCTCTCTTTGTTGTTCCTTCCTATCTCTCGTTTTGCACGTTTGATCTCAAAGCAACAGATACTGCGCAATTATTTTAAATCACATCAAGGCTTTTTTTTTTTTTTTTTTTTTTTTTTTTTTTTAAATTGGCTAGAGAGTAATTTAAACATTGTACCTGGTGGAGATGGAACCTGGTGAAGTTTAGATTTGGGCTTAGGTGGACAGTTTTGCCAGATGTTTCTCCTATTGTTGCCAGATAGGAATTCGGCCA
>VUQR01022809.1:93034-108206 GCA_015108515.1 Hemichromis elongatus | reverse complement strand
TCTACCCCTGAAACACAATGACCCTAACCCCCTCAGGCCTATTTTAAATTGTCTTAAGGATATCAGAGCATGGCTGGCCCTGAATTTTTTAAACTTTAATGAAAAGAAGACTGAGGTCATTATATTTGGGCCGAATGGACCTGGTGTCCCTCCATCTGACTTGGGTCCTCTTACATCCTATGTTAAATCGGCTGTCACCAACCTTGGGGTCAAATTTGACACAGCTCTTAAAATGGACAAACAAGTAAATACAGTGGTGAGGAAAAGTTTTTTTCAGTTGAGGCAGCTCTCTAAAGTAAAACCTTTCTATTTCTTTTCGTGACTTGGAAAGAGTTTTGCACGCATTTGTGACCACTCGCCTTGATTATTGTAATGGACTTTATATTGGTATTGATCAGGCTTCACTATCACGCTTGCAAATGGTCCAGAATGCTGCTGCTCGCCTGTTGACAGGGACACGCAAACGTGAGCACATTACCCCTGTTCTTGCCTCCTTACACTGGTTGCCTGTCCATTTTAGAATTCATTTTAAAATTTTATTGCTTGCTTTTAAAGTTTTAAATGGCCTGGCTCCTTCTTACCTGTTAGACCTTTTACACCGATACACTCCACAAAGGTCTCTCAGATCATCTGACCAGTCACTCCTTGTCGTCCCCGTGTCCAAACGGAAACATCGGGGGGACCGAGCTTTCGCTGTTGTGGCCCCAAAACTATGGAACAAACTGCCCCTCCATATTAGGTTGGCCCCAACACTTGAAATGTTTAAATCACTTTTAAAAACACACCTTTTTTCAAAGGCTTTTTAGGAGTATTATCAGAGTCAGTTTGTAGTCAGTTTTAGTCAGCATTAAGATCACTCTTAATCTTTTTACTTTGTGAATCTTATTCATTGTATATCTTATTGTTTATTTTACTCATGTTTTAATATTTAATATATATACTGATTTATTTTTACCTTCCTTTTTTAATTATGTATGTATTTTGTTTATTGATTTTATTGTATGCTTAATGTATGGTTTAATTGCTATTTATCAACGGGAAGCACTTTGGTCAACTTTGTTGTTTTTAAAGTGCTATATAAATAAAGTTGGATTGGATTGGATTGGTCTATAGGTCAGTGCTTTAAATGTTGACCATTTGGAGGGGATCTAAACGGTGACCATTTTTCGGACATGCTGATTAATTAGAAGTATTTTTGATGAGTGGAGCTCAATATTTAGATTATAAGAAGAAAAAAAGCTTCTTTCAGATTCCCATCAAAGCTATGTGCACACTACAGCTGAGAACAGTTTTCTTAATGACCATGACTGAGACCATTGCCATGAAGTTGATGATAAGGGTTTTGGACCTAAGTGGAATTCCTCCGCTGCATTGAATCTCCATCAAAACTGGAATAATAATTATGTGGCGTTGTTCTAAGAATGCCCAGATTTTATTACAGTGCCTTTTTAAAAAAACACTATACCTGTATCATAAAATATTGTATAATGCAAGTCACACATGAGTACAAGCAGCTTGAGCTGAAAAGTACACGACAAGTCCTTAACAAAGCATGCAATTTTGTTAGACCAGGCAGGAGTGGACCACCAGCTCTGCAGACACAGTGCCGCTCAGTTCGTTGAACTCCTCTAATAATCCTCAGTGTCCATTATAATGTTTTGATGCACTGCAGGTTGCAGTAGAATTTAACAAGGAATTACAGAGCTAAAGATGAGAAATTACTGACAGAGTTGTTTGGCTCACCACTTGTGTTCTGATCTGTCTGTAGAGCCATCCACACCCTTTCTTTGAGGTTAAACGTCTGGTCTGGTTAAAGGCTGTGGGCTGCAGTCTATCATGGGTCAGTAGAAAGAAAAAGGTAGGAAGCGGAAAGGAGAAAGGACATAAAACAGCCCTCTGAACAGTTTAAGATTAAAGGGTACCACCGCTTGTTCCTCACAGTGTTACTAATGCTCAAATTACTAATTATAATGTGTCAGCTGTTTGAAGGTTTAGTTGATGATGCAGCAGTTTGACTGGTTTGAAGAAGACAACTCATTCCTGCCTGGGCTTACAAAGGCGAAGAAGCAGAGAAAAGAAATTGAATTTCACCTTGGAAAATTTGTCTGATTTATATTAAACGCTGGTTCCTTGTTAACACTGCAGGACTGTTGAAGGTGCTTCTCCACTCCTCCATACTTCATTATAGGCAATCCATAAACATTTGTTAGTACTGCTTTGTTGTAGAGTCATGAAATACAGTAGATAGAAAAATATCTTCCATGATGGCCGTGTTCCTTTGACCTCATGTTGTGAAGGGCATGGTGGGTGGAGCAAGGTTTTCCAGCAACTCAGGAGAATGTATGACAGATGAGGAAGGAATGCAGAGATAAAAGAACGAATAATGGCACATTAAAGTCATTCCTTTGTTTGGGGGAAACAATCAAGATATCAGCCATCTCAGATGAGACTAGACCTCTGAAGGTAAAGCCATAGTTTTAGGAACAAGAGGTTATTTGATGCCTTGCTGGGAATAAGAGAGAAAATTGATACCACTCTTGTGTTTATCCAAAACAAGAAAATCTGCCAACCGGTACATTCAATGTTTGTTTCTGTAGTCCACAGAAAAACAAAACTGACAAATGTAGAGTTTTGGTGCTATTTATTTCCTTTGGGAGAAGTGACAAAGTGCAATAAAGGCATTTTTTAATACCTCAAGCATTCATGTTTGTTTGCTATTGCACAAACGAATAGGCAGTGGCTTGACAGGCGTTTCTCCATCTTTTATTTGTACTTTTGTTCTCACAGACTTGTGAAATAATCATGAGTCATTTCCCAACCACTGTTCTAATCTGGAGTCAGCATTTTAGCCTAGCCCGACCCAAATTTTGCTGTCTTATACTTTGTCGAGCTCTAAGTGCAATATTTCAGCTGGATCAAGGTGCGTCACCAAAGCTAACGGATCTTCCTTGGGAATACCAGCGGACCAGAGGGGCTAGCCCTTTTCCATAAATAGCCCCTCTTGTGAGGCAATGCTTGACCCTCGCTGATCAATATTTTAGAAAATTGCTCCTTGTGTCACTCCCCATCTCCCAAGCTGACAAGGACAAGATTGTACTACGTGTATTTGTGTGTAAGTGTGTGCCTGTGAGGCTGAGCGAAAGTGATTTTGTCAGCAGGCCCATAACATTTCTCTACACCATCTCATTCCCTCTCAGGCTTCAAGAAAGTGGAACTCGGATCAAGCAAGTGTCAGCTTAGGTCGAGCGGAACATGTTGCAAATGGTGTTAAAAGCATGTACTTGTTGGCCTCTGTTTTCAATTATTGATGAGAAATGGCACGCTAAAAATGATCCCTGTTTCCTTTTCGATCCTTCCCTGGTGGAAGAGCGCATGAATTAATAACACAGATCAAACTGCAGCGTTAGCGCAGATCAAGTATTTGTAAAGAAGCTGAAAGGACTGTATACAGGGGAGGCCTATGATATAATGTGGCTTTACCTTGAGTGTTCTCTGTTCCTGTCACATCCAATTTTATTTTGGAACGCAATTCCTCGAGGTGTAGGAATGATGAATTAGTAATCGCAACATGAGGCTTGGGAAGAAATGTCCTACGAAAAGTTTGAACTGAAATCTTTGCCACAAAAATTGGCAAAGAAAGTATTGCGATCAGTCATGTGGAGAATATATTTTAGCATATTACTTTGTGTGTTCTCATATCAGTGTATGCCATCCAGTATCAAGCAAATTGTCAAGTATTTTAAGATACAAGGAAATATTGCTGACACACAAGATACATTTATGTATAAGGACAACTATTTCAGCTGGAGAAAAAGTAAAAGTACATACGAGCTTTGGTTTTATGTTCTCCGCTTCTTCTGTTCCTGAGGAACATATACCTGCATTTCTCTTTATTTGATGGTATCGCATGACTGACACATCTCTGTGTTACAGTTCTCTATGCCCAGTTCTCCCTACGACAGTCTGCTTTGGTGAGTGGTGCAATGGAGAACTCCACTGGGTAGTGAGGAAAACAAGATCTCTCTACTTGTATCAGAGGATGCATGCAGTAGTCTCTTACTATCAAGCATGGCACTCCATGTTCCCGCTGGACACAGAAACTCAACAGAGACAGACAAGGACAGAAAAAGGAACTCAAACAGACAGAACATTGGCAATAAATTCAGATCAAACTAGTTTAACGAGCAGGGGAACCAGATGAATCTGAGAGCTCATGTCTCCATCCTAACTAGCCTCCAAACACCCTTGCTTGTGCCAGACAATTCACAGCAACTTATATAGTGTGTGGAACGTTTGATACAATGGCTGACGTCTTTACTATACCACATTTTCAATTAGTTATATTTCACTGCTTTTATTGTGTCTGAAAATGACAGACTCAGTTGCATGAGCCTGGCTGTCACATTACTCACCGCTGAAGAGGCAGAGATACAGAATCAGCTGCAGTCTTTTCCGTGGTTGATAGGTTTCTCATCTGTCTGTTGTTTAAAAAATCTGCACTTGTGGGGGCGCGTGTGATGCTTACAGTTAGCTAATATGTTGCTAGCAGCTCTGGTCATTATCGTCTCTTCACCCATAGACAAGGGTAGGATAGAATAGACTAGATGCTTGTGATGTTCCCATGTAAAGAGTAAAATGCAGTCCCAGTAGTGTACCAGTGATTTGCAGTACACTTTGGCCAATGCTATGATATCATTTTAAGTCAGTGAACTTTCTTCATAGCACATAACTTGGAAATAATTTAGCCCTGAAGGGTTGGTCTGCTTCAGTTAATTTGATTAAATTTGCCACTTGTGTGGCCTTCTCTGATCTAGAGTCCTGCAGAGTGTCTATGATGTTGTACTTCTAAAATGACATTCAAGAACTTCCAAACTTTATTGTAACATGCATTTTATGTAGTCCCTTCAGAGTTAGGTTTGATTACTCATAGCAAATTATTAGGAGTAAGCCATGAAAAAGAAGACATACTGGCTAAATGACTACAAACGTCTTGACTAAATGGTCCTGTGGGCGGCACAGCATGAGGGCTGGAAGCCTTAATTGCATGAAACTTTGCATATGCGTGGTAGAAGTGTAATTAGTGAGGGAAAACAAACTTTTGAAACCTTATTTTTGAGGGAAGAAAATACTTTTCAAGTAGTTTTTATCCAATTTAAATTGTGATTGTAAATTATGCATTGACTCCCATGCAGTTGCCTGCCTTGCCTGCTCTGAATTTCTGTATACTTGGTAGGATGCTAATGTTGCCCTTTCACAAAGGTCTTTTTATTCCCAGGTTTATGGTCACACTGGAAACACTGCTGTTTTCCAGATTTATAATGTGAAATAAAATCACAAACACCGATGCTAGTAATATAAGAATTAATATTAGGAGTGTCTTCATGGTTAAACTTCAAGCTCTGTATTTTTTCCTTGGTTTGGCATTATGCATTTGGCTATGTAACGTTAATAACCTAATGAGGAGATAAATACATCTTGGATTCTTGAGTTATTTATAATATATATTACTGATTGTTGTGTGAATAAATCAATGTGGATAAAAGTTTTACAGCTTTACCATCTGCCTGCACAGAACTACAAACAACCAAACTTCACTTTTATTTCTCTGATTCGATTTGATTGAAAATTGCTTGTGTTTTTTGGTGTGATGGTACACATTGCAGCCTGACAGCAAGGACATCCTAGATTTGAGTCCACCAGCTGGCTGGGGCCTCTGTATGGAGTTTGCGTGTTTTCCCACATGGGTCAAAAGACATTCCTGTTGGCCATAGATGTGAAAGGTTGTCTCTCTCTGGCTACATCCACACTACTGCATTTTCGTTTAAAAACGCATCGTTTTGTCTCCGTTTTGTCCTCCTGTCCACACTGAGACGGAGTTTCTAGTCAGGGAAAACGGAGCGTTTTTGGAAATGCTCTCCAAAACGCATACATTTGGAGACATAGCCTTTTGGCGTAGTGTGGACGGCCAACTGTGTGAAAAACGACTGAAAACGATAAGCTCCGTATTCAGATTTATCTGGACTAGTGTGGACGTAGCCTCTCTCTCTCTCTTTGTGACCTAGCTTTGCTAGACTGGCAAAATGTTTAGGGTGCACGTGCTTCTCACTCTATGATAGCTGGGATAAGATTCAGTAATCATCCCTATGGATAAGTGGAAAAAAATGAATGGATATTTCAAAAAGTGGATAAAAATCCTGTTGCAACTAAGATAATACAGAGCTTCAATGACCACAGTTGTAATGTATCGCGTGTGCTAATAAATGATACTTTTTGCTTTTTTGGCTTTTTTACTACTGGTCCATTTTACTCAACTTGCTGTTTTCTACATGTGGCATGTACATACAGCACTTTTGCATTACTGTTATAATGTTCGGTGAGTTTTCTTGTAGAGACTGGTCCCTCACATTCGTTCTTTTTCCTCAACCCATCCATCCATCCATCCATTTTTCTTTCTTTCTTTTCTTATCCGGGGCCGGGTCGCGGGGCAGCAGCCCAACCAGAGAAGCCCAGACCTCTCCCCAGCCACCTCTTCCAGCTTATCCAGGGGAACACCAAGGTGTTCCCAGGCCAGCTAATCTCTCCAGCGTGTCCTGGGTCTGCCCCGGGGCCTCCTTCCGGTCGGACATGCCCGGAAAACCTCGCCCAGGAGGTGCCCAGGGGGCATCCTTGTCAGATGCCCGAACCACCTCAACTGGCTCCTTTTGATGTGGAGGAGCAGCGGCTCTACTCTGAACTCCTCCCGAATGGCCGAACTTCTCACTCTATCTCTATGGGAGAGGCCAGCCACCCTTCGGAGGAAGCCCACTTCCGCCGCTTGTATTTGCGATCTTGTTCTTTCGGTCACTACCCACAGCTCATGACCATAGGTGAGGGTAGAGGGCGTAGATCGACCGGTAAATTGAGTGCTTCACTTTTACACTCAGCTCTCTCTTCACCACAACAGACTGGTACAGCGTCCACATCACTGCAGCCGCTGCACCAGAGCCCATCACCCACCAGGAACAAGTCCGACTTATTGTCTGCTATACAGACCAAGCTCTTGCAACGGTTGTATAAGGACTGAATGGCCCGTAGCCATGGGCCAGACACTCCATACTTCCGGAGCACCCCCCACAGGACCCCCCCGAGGGACACGGTCGAATGCCTTCTCCAAGTCCACAAAACACATGTAGACTAGTTGGGCAAACTCCCATGCACCCTAGAGTATCGAGTGTTGTGAGTTAAAGATCTCGCGGACCGGGGCCTCTGCTAGACGTTCCCAGCACACCCTCACTGTATGTTTGGGTGCGCCAGGTCTGTCCAGCGTCCTCCCTCGCCACCTGATCCAACTCACCACCAGGTGGTGATCAGTTGACAGCTCAGCTTCTCTCTTTACCCGAGTGTCCAAAACATATAGCCTCAGGTCTGGTGATACGATTACAAAATTGATCATCGACCTGTGGCCTAGAGTGTCCTGGTACCACGTACACTCATGAACACCAACACCAACACCAACAATGGGAGAAACCCCAACATACCAGCAGCAAGCCGAGGGGATACAAAGATACCCACTCCAGCCCGACGCCTCTCATCAGGGGCAACTCCAAACTGAGACAGAGTCCAGCCCCTCTCCAGGAGACTGGTTTCAGAGCCCAGACCATGCGTTGAGGTGAGCCTGATTATATCTAGCCGGTACCTCTTAACCCCACACACTAGCTCAGGTTCCTTCCCCACCAGAGAGGTGCCATTCCATGTCCCAATTGCCAGTGTTGGTAGCCAGGAATCTGTCCGCCAGTACCTCTGTTCCTGGCCGCCGACTCACATTGCACCCGACCCCTATGATGCCTTCTGCGGGTGGTGGGCCTGCAGGAAGATGGGCCCATGTCCCTTTTTCAGGCTTAGCCCGGCTGGACCCCATGGACTAAGGTCCGGCCACCAGATGCTCGCCCTTGGCCCCCCTCCCCGGGCCTGGCTCCAGGGCAGGGCCCCGGTAACCCTATCCAGGGTGAACTGTTCACTCGATGGTCTTTGCATAGGGGTCTTCTGAATTGCTCTTTGTTTGGTCCCTCACCCAGGACCAATTTGCCATTGGAGACCCGACCAGGGGGCAAAAGCCCTCAGACAACATAGCCCCTGGGATCCCTGGACACACAAACCCCTCCACCACGATAATGAAGCAATTCGCAGAGGGGTTTCCCTCAACCCTTGAGGGAAAAAAAAAAAATTTAAGAAACATTTATTCCTCTGTCTCCTTATGTCTGACCTCTTCTTTCATGACTTTCTTTAGATATTGTTATATTGTGATGTGTGAACTCTTTCTTGATCTCTCTCTCTATGTCTTTATTTGATCTGAGTATTTTTACTTGTAAGACCCGTGGCTTTATTCATGGTAATGCGTCTACTTTCGGTTGCTTACTCAAAACAACCCAGCATGACAGTGGCTGAGTATACAGCTATGGGTGGGAACAGGAACAGACAATAGAGACTAGATTTGTTGTGGATTGCAAAACTTTGCTACAAAAAGGCCCGCACACTGAAATGAATGCAAGCATGCTCTAAAAGTGAAGAGAAAGAGAAGCACTAGAAACACTTACATGCACAAATGCTCATACACAAAAATATAAGGTGCTAGAAAGGCATGACTAGACTCGCTATCATTGTCGTTATCTCCTGTGTGCTTACACATACACAGCAGTTATTCAAACACTAATTATAATTGTGGACTGGATGGTCGAAGTAATATAGAAAATTTTATTACAGTAGTTTGTTTATGTTACGAGGCATCTGATAGAACAAAATCAATTAAGAAGTTAAATTTGAAGTTGGTGAATGTGTTTGCTCGCAGCCTTATATGCAGACCTAATCTATCAGTTTTCTTGAAATGCATATTCCCCAGAAGTGGCAGAAAAACTCATGCATTTCCCCAACTAATGTTATGTAGGAAACGCAATATTATCATTCACAGATGTTGATTTACAAGATTAAGCCCTGGTTTTGCACAGTGAAGACAGATGTCACTTCCTGTTATTTATATGCATGGTGAGTATCCAGTTAGGCTTCACTGCAAAAGAACCTGACCTTTTTCTTGAAAACATAAGAGAATGTTCAAGAGGTGACATGCCAGTTCATGTCAAGGGATAATAACATAATAAATCTCATTCACCAGCATGATGTTGTTTCAGCTCAAATCTGCAGTCACTTTGGAACCTGCTCTCTATCAAAATAACAGCCACTGTTCAAATAAACTCAGCACACAAGCCTGGGCCTGGCATTTCTGACGTTCACAAGCTCAAGCTATTCTCATGAAGATTAATGTTTTTTTCTCTCTCGCTCTTTTGGGTAATCTAATATCAAACGTGTTTACCAAGGATAATGATATATGTTTATGATATATCAAATACAATAAGGGTTTTATATGTCCATTTTGCCACGTTTCTTTCTAAGTAAAATGAAACCATGAAAGCAAGAAGTAAACATTTTGAATTTCTGTGTAATACTTCTCACATACAATAGAGAGGATCAGCTGAACTTTGACTTGGCTGCAACTAAAGCCTACCGCAGCAGTTGGAGTTGGTTACTCAACCTTGGCTTTAGGTTGTTGTGAACACATAATACTAGCGTGCATACACCCACCCTGTCACTTGTCACGCATGCGGACACAAAAAGAAACGCACATGCTTCCATAAACAAACACTCAGGTGGCGTTCACACACAGTGTCATTGCAGGCACACCTTCTCACATAAAGTATTTATCTGTGTAGCTTTTTTTACTAGGCAGCACAATGTAAGAGGCACTATGCATGCTACACTCGATGTGCAGTTGGTGCACTGGATAGCGAGAAGAGTTGTATGTTTGGTTAAGAATAGAATTGCATGACGCTGAAACAGGACCGTTTTGCTGCCCATCTGTTTACTTTAAAAGTGTATCTCTTGCATTCTTACACTTGAGTTGGTGACTTCATCACTTCCCTTAGGGCACAGAATATATAAGTGAGTCAGGATACTCAATAGGATTTCTCTCTGCACGCAAGCAGCAACTGGTAAGGGAGGGTCTACCCTTGACCACAGACATGTGGTCTTATCTGTTCTGGGTATATGTTAAGGTTCTAAGTGTGGTCTTAATGTAATTGCAGTGATTACAATTACGGTTTCAAAATAAGGGTATTTATTTCTAGGGTTTATAAATAATGTAGAAAGAATTAACATTTTTCTACACTCACAAAGAACTTGCTTTCTTTTCACAGATTACCTTCAACATAACACTGAGTCAGATTAAATGTATGTTTCTAGCCCTCTTCTGTCACTCAGATTTTGTATAATAATAATGATGATATAGACCTAAGCCTGTATCAGTGGTGTAAAGTGAGAGTTGTCAAATATATGATATCATGTGCATGCAAAAAGTACATTTAGGTAACTCGGAAAAAAGAACCAAATGAGGATTGAGGTGGTACAAGAATTGTTATAGGACCAGGGTGTAGATGGAGCAGGTGTGAAGACCTGGAAGGCTTAGAGAGACAGAATTTTAATTACCTGGACAGAGCACTAGCCACATGTTCTGCGTTTTCTTGAATCTTTGTGGGAGGTCCTGGATTTAAATCCTGGATGAGCCCCCAATTGTTTCAACAAGCGCCAAGGTCACAACAAAGAATGGAGTCATGCTACCCATTGAAAGGGGATTACCAAGGTGTTTTTTTTTTTAACTTAACTTAAGTTATCATTATGTCCTTATTAGTTGGGTAAAGCAGGGCATAGATGAGTTTTCAAGTATCTAGGACATGATGTGCAAATGAGACACGGAGATTGCTGCAGGACCGAAGTGAAGATGCAGCAGAAGTGGACACGAGAAGACCTGAAGAGATTTTTAAATACCTGGGTTGGGGTCTAGCCAGGTGTTCTGCATTTTTAACCATCTCCTGAATCTCCACCCAGGAAACTCCTGTAACACAATAACCCACGTACACATAGCAAACCTGCACAAAGGCCTGGGGCTGCAACAAAAAAAAGTTATTCAAAAGAAAACTCAGCAGATTTTCTTTTCATTGTCTCTGATCTTCACAAAAATCACTAGAAAATAAATATGAAGCTTGAAATGATTTATCATCCCCCTATACCAGCACCAGCCATTACCAGAGGCTTCACATTGTCTGTTTGTCTAGCTGTACATCTGTATGTCTCATTCTTGTGAATGCAGTATCTTAGGAATGTCTTGAAGGAATTCATACTAGACCCCTCTGTGAAAATGCTGCTCCATAACTTAATATTTTCCACATTGTGGCTGAGTTGATGCAAAGTGGCAACTCAGCCAGTGTTATCCACTTTGTGATAACACCACCTATACCTGATTTTGGAAGTAATTATAATCGGACCACTGAGATCTTCAGAATAACCCATTTTTTCACAAATATCTGTATACTAAATAACTATGTGTTTGTTTCTGTCCTGTCTCTCTTCCTTTTTTTCAACCAGTCAGAGCAGATGGTCCCCCCTCGCTGAGCCTGGTTCTGATGGAGTTTTTTTCCTGTTAAATGTGAGTTTTTTCTTCCCACTGTTGCCAAAGTGCTTGCTCATAGGGTGTATTTGATTGTTGTATTGTCTGTTTTATTATAGGGTCTTTACTGTATCTGATCATCAGGGGGATTATCTACTTTTTATGGAGTTAAAACTGAAGAAATACAAAAGCCCTAAAGCCTAATATACTGTAGTACTGAGTAAGTAAAGAATTCATCATCATTAGTATGCAGATGGCAGCTGGTTCATGAAATAATAAACATGACATGTTTCTTTTTCCAAAATCCAATGTTTTCAGGTTCTTTATTATTCATCACATTAAAGCTTCTTTCATTATTATGGTCTGTCTTTATTGTCTTACAAATATTAAGTTATCCACAAAAATAAAATAACTTAGATAATAACCATATTAAAACATAAAAATACAAACATACATACATTTATGACATGAAAAAATGCATATTGCTGATATCTTCCCAGAGTTTTCCTGGACACAGTTAAGTATGTGCAAACTACTTATCAGAATCAAAATAAACTGTTAAACTGGAAATATAATCCCAGATTTTTTTCTCTGCTTTCAACACAGAAATATATTTACTGGAAATAAATTACACTGTCTGATAAGGAGCCTTACTCATACAGGTTTTATGAAACCAAATATGATCTTATAAATGTGTATAGGCAGAAATCCATATCATTGTTCTTTATATATATATATATATATATATATATATATATATATATATATATATATATATATATAGTTTGAAGTTGACATCAGAATATCCCTGTAGTACACATCAAAGAAGTGTGAAGTAGGTAAGTGTAGATATATTACACAAAGCTTACAGTGTTGCACACGTTACATTGCATCACAAAACAGGAAACACTTTGATTGATGACAGTTTGGATGTTTATAGTGTGAGGAACTGGAGCGTGTTTGTGCGCACTCAGTTTCCTGAGGCACTTTTAAAAATTATTGATGGTATTTGGTGCAGCATTATTCATTTTTATTTACAGTGCTGTTCAGATCATGTTGACAATGAAAACCGTTCTCGTTAAATGAAGGTTTACTGTAAACTCCGACAGTCCTCTTACATTACGTACCACACACAACACGGACCACACATTTTGAATGACATAAATCTGGAGCGGGTAGCTGTGCGATATTTTCAAGGATTTCTGAATACACTGGTACACATTTGTGCCTCAAATGTTTTTCAAACAGTGACTTTGAAATGAATCTTATGGTGTATAGATGCGGTTCTTGGTTGACTCTGTCTGAAGCTTATTAGTGGAAACACTTATCTCAACAGCCACCATTAGAAGAAAGGAAGTGTTTTTTAGTTGCAAGGATTTGATATTTGGAGTCAGCGCCAACAATCAGGGTTTCAGATCACACTTTTGATCTTTAGACTTAAGCCACTCAAATTCATCATTGGCGCACTATTTCTAAAGAGGTCATCATCGTATTCTGCTCAGTTCTGCTCATTAATGCAGCATTGAAAATCATATCAGTTCTACCTCTTTCTTAACACATTGTGTAACTATATTTTTAAAATTATTATTAATGTTGGCAGGGATAGTAATCCTGACTTTCAGTTGAGCCAGACAATCATTGGATGTATTCCATGTGCAACATGATAGCTGCTATAAATAAATATGGAAAATTCTGAACTGTCTTTAAACAAGGTATAAAATCCTTCAGTGCCCCAGGTATGTAAGTGCTTTGTCAAACTGTGTGCACTTTGAGTCCTGATGTTTTGCCTCTACATGTAGCAGATAGGAGGCAAGGTAAATAATAACCGTGGTTGGATTTATGCTATGCTATAAGTGATGGTACTTGCTATTGAGGATCAAGGGACAACTTTTTGGTGTACGATCTGTTTTCAAAATATACTTGTTTTAAGTTTTATGCAGATCTCATGTTCCCCCTGCAATGAAGAAATTCTACTTTCTCTCTACTACTTACTTTAAACTTCCTCTTTGCTCACTTGACTCTCATGCAGCTAGGTGCCAGTCACAATATATCGCAATATATTTAATTTATTTCAGGTTTTTATCTTTATATTACTATGTTCCTTGACCTCATGATGAATGCAGTATACATCCAAGGTCTTTGAGCTGTGGCACCTTTTCACATATGCTGCACGTGCACACTCTTTACCAACGTACGCTTCTATCTTTCTGCTGGCTCAACTGCTTCCCACTCTGTCCTTGCACATCTTTTCTGCAAAGAAAAACTGCAGTCCACCGCAAAAAAGAACGGGGCACACAACTTATGGTCATGTCCCCATTTCAAAGTAATATTCTGGCTTAAAAAATGTCTCCGTTTTGTTTGTTTAGCCTTTTGGTTTGTGTTTCTTCATTTACAGACGCTGACCCACTCTGTTATCCGGCACTCTTCGCAGACCACGTAGCAGCACCAGTGAAACTTGCAGTTGCAGCGTTCACTTCGCGTCTGCTGCAGAATGTTGTGGCCCCTGCCGCAGCACAGACTCTCACAGTTGTCCATGCCAGGGCTAGTCTTGTTGCAGATCCGGCCCTGTGTGCCCGCTGAATCTGACCCCAGGTCTCGCTCGCAAAAATCTGGTGACTTTTCAAAGTAGACTAGTTCGTTGATGCTGGGTCGCCGCCGATGGTGATGGTGATTGTGCTGATGATGGTGATGATGGTTGTTGTGATGGTTGTTGTGATGGGAGTGGTCCAGCTGTCCAGTGTTCCGGTTGTGAGCCTTGATAAGCGTGGCGATGTGGAAGCGTTCTTTGAGGATTGAACCCACCACCCGGAACTCTGGAGTGACCTGCCAGCAGGTTTTCAGCTGGCAGCTCCCTGAGGTCCCATGGCACTTGCATTTCCTTCTCATGTGGTCGAGCACCACCTGGGAAAAACGCAGACAAGACAGACAAAAGGAGAGAGAGGGGAGTGCAGAAGTAAGCAGGGGCGAGGAAGAGAGCAGAGAGAAGAAAACAGAAGATTAACACCTGTCTCGATGCCTAGTTTTGTTTTAAAGTTAACATATACAGATAAAGGGTGTTGGTGTACTGACTTTATTTCACCATGCAAGCCACTGTTCTAGCATGTAATAAAATGTGTGAAGAAACATCGGCTCCATACTGAAAAATCCAGGTGGTCTGACTCTCAGTATGTTGTTAAACATGCTGATATCAAATAACACACATGGATGCAGGTATCACCCAAACAGATAGTGGTGTCATTATTCATCTTTTGGCATCAGGTAATGACTCTGAGCATAACCCACATGTAGCTGCACATTAGGCATCAGAGCAGAGCACTATTTACATATTTTCACTTTAATAGTTTAAGGTTGTCCAATGGAACTGCATGGACATCAGCAGCTAGATGTGCTCATTGAACTACATACTACAAGCCCTGATACAGTATACGAATACACTGCACTACTAAACTGCGCACAATTTAATTCTTACATTAAGGCTCAAAGACTGTTTATAGAGTTTAAAATCCAAATGTGGACACATAAACAAACACAAAACATAACATTATAGCGAACGGTGCAGGATCTCCGTACACATATGTCATACATGGCAAACCCTCTGTGCATCGCAGTAGTGTGTGTGTGTGTGTGTGTGTGTGTGTGTGTGTGCGTGCGTGCGTGAATGTTTATCAGTCATCACCAGTCCTAAACTTTAAGATCCAATTA
>VUQR01022809.1:44234-93014 GCA_015108515.1 Hemichromis elongatus | reverse complement strand
AAGATCCAATTACCAACAGGAACACCAGGCCACCCAGAGTACTGACAGATGATACTGCTGCCACCCCTATCAGCACACTGGCGCAGGCTGGACACTCGCACAATTAAAGACATGCTACACATGTGCTAGCAATAAGGGTGATTATTCTGTCATACACATAAAAAAAAAAAATGAACTTCACCCACACTTGTTCACTTTAGACAAAAATCAATACATGGCTTCAGAAAAGGTGTTTGGATGTTTATGTGTATTCATATTTTTAGTCTGTGGTAAAGAGTCTGACCTGTTCCTCTAGTTTTGTTAAGCTCTGTTTTTTTTGTGTGTGTTTGTAAATGTTATGGTACAACCATCTACCATCTAATCTGTTAAAGAGGAAAAACAGCAAAGTACAGAAAGAAAACATGAGGGATAAACCTTTACTGAGCTTTACTCGGGCCAATTAGGATGGATGCCAAAAATCAAATACCCGATTTTTTGCCTCCTTGTTTGTCTCTGTTTTATGCAGAGGTAACGTTTCAGAGGTAATTGTAATGTTTTTTGCTTTTTTGTGTGTGAGTGCAGCACACTATTTCATGCTGTGCCTTGTGGGTTTCCCACTTGAGCTAACGTTGCCAAGTAAAGGCGTGAGTCATCTGTACATGACAAACATGTGAAATGCACATGAAAAGAAAACCCCCGTGTTTGTCACAGAGGCAAAGTTCAAAGGTAACCAGCAATATTAAAAAGAAGGAGAGAAAAACAAAGTTTCGTGTCTGTGTTACAAAAGCTCTGGCCCATGGGATGTGATGATCCGTTTAAGGCTGCAAAATCCTACGTATAGTGTTTGAAATGACATGTTTATGTTTTTTCGCCGTCACTCAAGCCTGCCAGTAATGAGCCTTTTAAGTCAAGAAAATGAAACGTTGGAAGCAACGATACTACTCTTTAAAGCCATTTAGATGACATATTATAACAATCATGCAAAAGAATGCAAAATATTTTAATCTTGTTCATCACTGTATGTTCAAAATGTCCTACAATAACAGAAGGTGACTTAGAAGTGTGCTTTTTGGGTAAACATGGTTACACTGTTATTGGGAGCGTTAAAAGGAAAGTTTCAACACACTGTGATCAGTGGCGAGGAGATACTAGACGCTGTACGGCTTTATGGTAAACAACACTATAATTGCTCAAGCGGCACTTGCACTGAGTTCACATTGTAACTTCTGGCTAAGTTTTTACATGAGGCCAGAGGCAACCCCAGAATCACAAACGTGCTGGCCTTAAACACACAGCAAAGTCTGTAATCATGAAACGCTCCAACCCACTTAAACCTTAAAGAGAAAACTGACCTAGGAGTCATAATTGCATCCACATTGCTACTGTTTGATGGTACATTCACAGCAGGACAGAGCTTTCAAAGAACAGTAAAACAACAAAACAACCAGCTTAAAGAGAAAGTTTCTTTCTCAATATAAGATTTTGTTGCCAGAGATGAACAGCAGCATCTCTAAAAAACATCTTTCATGTTTGTCGGAGTGGAGAAACTCACATAAAAGAAAATATTTTCTTGAGATGCACGGTGCATATGGAGATAAGTCTGCTGTGATATCTTTAAAAGCACTTTCAGTCCGTTGCACAGCATGACCGGTTTCCATATCTAAATTTTAAAGTGCAACAAAGCAAATCCACACAGAGACCTGCAGAAGTGAAATCAGCACAGCACGCTCCTCCTCAGGAGAAGGCTGATAATATGAATGCTCAAAGAGTCAGAAGGGTGAGGAACTCTGCAGAAATGTCGCAGAGATTTCGAGGCTTCTGTTAAACCTTTAAATGAACTGTTGCATCCTTAAAGACAGCATTAATGTTCGCTTTTCACATCCATGAGCAGCATGCAATCGACCGCACCTGTTGCCAAACTTTCATTTTGATCTCAACAGTCACTGGATCACAGTCATGGTTGAGATGACTGTTAAACAACATAATTAAAACTGAATTGAACCGATTTATGAACACATAGAAAGTTCCTGTAACGGCAACACTGTGAGCCTCTCTCAGACCACATTTTCAGCTTTGTTCTCACGCTGGTGTGAAGGCAAGTAGGTGTTTCAAGTCTTCCACTTGCTTTTTTCCAAACTACAAACTACTCTGATTGGTATCATAAACTGATGTAGCAATATTAACTATGGTTTGTTTTGCTTTTGGGTGACCGTGGTTCAGGGGGTTGGGAAGCTCATCTTGTAACCGGAAGGTTGCCGGTTTGATCCCCAGCTCTCTGTCCGGGTCGTTGTGTCCTTAGGAGAGACACTTTCCCCTACCACCTACTGGTGTTGGCCAGAGGGGCCAATGGCGCGATATGGCAGCCTGGCTTCTGTCAGTCTGCCCCAGGGCAGCTGCGGCTACAACTGTGGTTTGCCTGCACCAGTGTGTGAATGAGTGTGTGTGTGGAATTGTAAAGCACTTTGGGTGCCTAGAAAAGCGCTACAAATCCAATCCAGTATTATTATAAAATGAGAAAGCAGCCAAATAGATTTGCAAGACATTTCGATACTTAGTGTCTTAGTTTTTGCTGCATTTCTGCTGCATCTTGCAGCATTTGGTTAGATTCACGGGGAAGCGTTTTTCTTTCCATTTAAATTTGAACACATCTGTCAAAGCAGCATCAAAGGAATAATGTCTGAGTTCTTGTTCAGGGTGTATTTATTCTTTAAACATGAGGCAGGGTGCACACCCTGTTATCTGACTGAGTAAAGTTTGAAAAAGAAACTGCAAGCTCCTAAAACCTCAACAAAAGAAAACAAGTGTTGGTGAAAAGTGATTGATGTGTGTGGGAGATGTCAGATATTCTTTTGACGTGCAGATGAAAGGCAAACACATGCAATTCTGAAACATATGAAGTAAAATGAAATCAGTGTGATGTGCTGCGCTGGTTCATGTGATCATCACAGGTGCATTGGTAAAGAGCTTTTTGTGTAAGTAGAAGTAAAAACAGGGACACCTGAGTGAGTTATTTTACCCGGCATGTTCAGATGAATGACATTACCTTTAGTAATACAATATCTTTTTCACATTTATTAATTGCTGTGGTTTCGCTGAGCACTAACTCCTCTTTTCCATGAAGGAAGAAATGACAGATGAAAAACAGAATAAAGACTCAACAACATTCACTTGTTGACCTAATCTACTTAAAGAAGAAGCCAGCCTAAAATGAGGTTTTTGTGTTGGTAACCGTTCTAACATAATGAGCTTCCCCTGTCCCTCTTCATTTATCAACATATTAAGTGTACTTTTCCAGATCTAGATGACTTCAAGAATGAGACTCTTTTGATTAATGACCAGATGAAAGGTTGTTATTTTTTTCCTTTTGGTCTCTTACAGTTCCTCCTTCTCATCTGTCCCTCGGGGCAATTACACTGTGCAACAAAGAAGACACAGGAAAATGTAAAAATATATATCTGTATATTTAGTTAGATGATGCCCACTACAATTTCATTTTAAATGGCAGAACTTTTGTTGACACCACTCTGGCTGTCTGATAGTTTGGAAACGAGTTGTGTCTTACCGGTTACCGTTTGTCCTTCCCTGGTTTGTTTTCTTTCAGAGAAGGGTTAAGCGATTAGCATGACAAAGTTATCAACATTGGCTAACAGCTGTTTATTTAACATGAATACCAAATATGCTGCTGACCTTGTTGCTTCTGCACACAGCTTTGCAAGTGTTCATGTACAATAAAATTGTGTGTTCAGGCATGCCATTGTGTACTGAGATTGCATTTGAAAGGTTGATAAAATTATTTCTGTGTGTCATTGTAGGAAAGAAATCTGATCTTTAAACCTGAAAATGAACCCGAGGGCATTTAGGGCCTGTGGTGCAAAGAATGTGAGGTAAATTCAAAGGTGAAGGGGTGGGGAGAGGAAAAGAGGCTGACAGGAGGAGGAGATGAGCCAAAGGATTGGATACACTGTTTGATACACAAAGTCTGTTTGAGAGAGAGAGAGAGAGAGAGAGAAGTGTGTGTTATCACAAATCGCCTGCCTATCAGTCGTATAGATTAGATTGTGGTCAGCAGTATCAAACCTGTCAACAGGGAGTATCCTGGCAACGTGAGATGGGATATATACAAAGACTGTCGTGTAGCTCTAACACAGCTTGGGTAACACGTACTTCTGTGACTGTGATCTATGTTATTGTGCTCAGGTACTACAGCCAGAGTTTGGGAAGAATAAAAAGGACAATGTGTTAAACAAATGAAACGGCTGCTGGCTTTTAGAGAAAACAAGAAATTTTGATTTGTGGCTCACTGCATTCTTCAGTCTTAAATCCTTGTAACACACTTGATGAAGGATAGTTATCTGCATTAAACATTATCCTTTCAAAGCACTGGAGTGAGAATTTATTAATAAAAGCTATTTTATGACTAATTCTTTGGTTTACCCAGCACATACACTACAGACTTCTTCAAAGTCAATGGTGGACCACAGTTAGGAACAAACATCTGGCAAGTTTTAATTGGCTAGAGAGACAGGCATCTATAAAACAACCCCAGACAGAGATCAAATACAGCATGTTGGTGGCAGACCAGGACCGTAGGCTACATAATACAGTCGACTGGGGAAAAGTACAAGCAGACTACTGTGCAACAAGCACGGGTGGATGAAGTAAAGTAAAGATCAGAGAATGCCCGAGTATGGGTCAGAGAGCATTAATTAATAGAATGAGTATTTTAGGCACTTTATGCATTTAACTAGAAAGAGAAAAGTGCAAAAAACAAAAAAAAGATGGCACTAACAGGCAGTGATGACATGGTGGGACCTTATTATTATTTTTATCCATTCATATACATGAATAAGGTGTGGGAGTGGGAGTGGGATGGCCATTTCTCTTCTAGCTATCACATGGAGATGGTAGTGTAGTGTGCACTGTGGACAACTTACCAGTCTATTATTATTATTATTATTATTATTATTATTATTATTATTATTATTATTATTATTATTAATAATAATAATAATATTAAGAATAAGAATAAGAATAAGATGTACAGTATGTGTCAAGTGAATTTTTACCTGTGGTAAAAATTCAACAAACCTCTATTGGAGTGTTTTTTTCTCACAGAACACAGAATGTTAATGAGGCAGTTTTCCATTTCTTGCGTGCACTTGGAAGCCCTCTCATGACACTGTGATCCAGGATTGCAGGATGCTAAAGGTAAAAGTATTACCACACTCTCAATACTGACTCATCTGTAATAAAACAGTTGGTAAATAGCACAGGGAAAGTCCAGCAGCTTGACACAAAGTAACATTGTCTTACTTTGTCTGTTCGTCTTCCGTCTTGATTATTTTAGTTTTTTATCATTCTTCATCTACTTTAAAAAAATCAATTTCTGCAATATAATAATAACACACATTAAATTCATTTTATGGTACAGCTAAGTCATGAAAATGATATTCGCTGTTTCTTTGAATGTAATCAGCGGCCGATCCCTGTGTCATCACCACCGACTGTATTTGGGAAAATCCTAATCTAACGTCTGCGTGTCCCACCATCGACCCATTTAAGTGGATAAACAGCAGACTAGTCTGCATGCTGCCTTGTGTTTGTCAGTTCAAAGAAAACCTACTAAAGGACTTTTAAAGCCGAGCAGCAAGCCGGAGCGATATCAAAGCACACAAACAAATCCCACAGCAACACATTAAACCCAGACATCACTTTAAACAAATCAAACGCCTCGCTTCAAAAGAACAGTTAAGTGTATGCAGACAAACACACACGCAGCCATGCAGACGCAGTGACATGCTCTTAGTGAGCAAACGCATGTCAGCGCTACACAGACCATGTGTGAATTTGTACCTGTACGTATAGCATTCACTCTGTGTTAACTGCAGACACTGTCCACAGCTCTGATTTAGAGACATTTTTATTACCAGCATAAGCACTTCCACCTGTTGAGCTTTAACTATGAAACGTTTGCCTCCTTGTGCACTTTTGTGTGTATGCATGCTCATGTATACATGCCAGGGAGTGTGTGTTAGGTCAGACTCAGGAATGCCCCGCCTTCCTCTGATGATATGGCGTCTGAGGATCACAAGACTAATCTTTCTATTTTTAATCACACACACACGCACACACACACACCAGTTTCGTGTGGTTTCAGAGTCCATTAACACAACTGGCTTCCAAAGAATAGATCTTCATCGCTCCAGGGTTATATTGGCCGTGAAGAGATGTAAGAGTCCCACTTTTGCTGGTTGAGATGAATCTCGAAGAGTTGCTGCTCAGATTCATTATGATTTAATTATGACTTTGATAAATCTTACAGGAGCTTCATTGCCCCGCTGAAGGAGCGTCATGCCTTGAAATTCACAAAGTAAGTCTTTAATTGCCCGGAAACATCAACACGACAAAATAATACTGAATACTGGCTTATTGAATCTAATTACGTGTAGTTTTCTTTGCCAGAGTGTTACTTAACAATACAATGCACTTCTCTGTGTCCTCCTACTCTTGGGCTAACAGTGTGGGTAGATGCCAAAACTCCCCATCTCTTCAGTATATTGCACCATCTTTGCTAAGCCATTTCCAATTTTTGAGCAATCCCTTTAGATCTGAAGGATTTGACTTAAGTCCCTCTTACAAACATACTGTACCTATTTATCCAGTCATAACCTGACATGTTCGCAAATACAGTTGATGAAGGGTCCCTGCAATTTTATTCTTACTTCAAAGCCAAAATTGCAGCGTTGCACCATGTCACGTAGCACTGCACTTGCTGCAAGCTCACCTGCGTCTATTAAATACCAGAGACACAAGTGCTATCATGAGCACAACTTTATTAAGATTTAGTCATGGCAAGCGTTCAAATGTTTACCAATCTTTAACTGCGAGTCGCCAATTGTACATGCTTGAAAAGGGGTCGAGGAGGAGTTGAAACGTACAGTTTACTCCCGGCAAAGCAACACACCATCTCGTCTTACTCCCCTGAAGTCAGGCCCTGATGGTAAATTGTAATTACCAGAAGATGCTTGCCAGTAACTCAGCAGACTGTTACATAGCCAGCATTGTCACCACCTGCCTAATGAACAGGCAGGATTCAACAGAACCTTGAAATGGCTCTAAGCTCTGCAACACGAACACAAGAACGTGTGCCAAGCATTTGTTTTGAGGTGTGCTGTTTAAATGATTGATAAGAACGCTCTGACTCTGCCAAGAAATTTACGTTGGGATGATGAGTTTCCATGTCATAAACTCTTAAAACATGTCGTCGGCCTTTTAAAAGCGTTCCTATAACGGCTGAACGGGAGTTTGTTTGTTTAACTGAGGAACAAACAAGGGAGGATTGTACTTGTGTGTGTGGCTGCTTCTGTAATTATTATCATATAGTATTTATTTATTTAAATATCCTATTGAATTAAATTTGTGATAATTCAGTTTAAAGTATAAGCTGAACGTGAAGTGTACAGTGATATTTCTGCAGCAGGCCTGTTGCAAAGAGGTTGGAGCAGGAGAGGGGGAAGAGGGGAGGGAAGGAAGGGCGAATCTCTTTCTACTTTCCGCCCTGGCGTTTGAAGTCTAAAATCTTTTGCAGGGTTTTAAACATCTGTTTCCAAACTGCCAGCAGCCACTAATTAGGGCTAAAAACAAGACGGGACGTCGTGAGAACCTTGGGGTGGGCATGAGGCGACATGCACACCCCGCTAAAAAACCACCGCATTCCTCTGCTAAAAGACTGCTTCTCTGAAAGAGGGGAGTCGGGCAGGGGGTGGAAGGAGGTGAAGTGGCGATGGCGGGTAGGTGGGAGCAAAAGACACACAGAGAAGGGTGGCCATTATTTTGAGGAGGCCCCACCTGTCAGTATTTTCTGTTTGATTCTAGGAGCTGCGCGTGTGTGTGTGTGTGCGTGTGTTGCGAGGGTTTTATTGCACCTATCAGTATCTCACAGTACCACCTCTGCGATGACTCAAAAATTTGTCCTCTGTTCCTCCCTGTATTTTTTCCTAACCTTACCCTCTGCTCTACCTCCTTTCTTGGTTTCCCTTTCTCTCTGATCTTAGCCTTGTTTTCCAGGACAGGTTGGCCTCTGTGTCTCATACTCACTTTAGCAGTTATTACAACCCCTCAAGTAAGACCCTTTGAGAAGCCCATGTAGCTGGGGTGGGTTTGGCATTTGAATACTAATTTTAAGCCTTTTTACCATAAAAGTACCATATCCACTGAGCAAGTTTGTTTTCTTTTCACTTTTGGATAACCAGATCTACCAGATAAGACCTCTACCAAGGTCATCGGGGCCATAAGGCCTGTGACAAAAAGGAAACCAATAAATAGAATTTCAAAATACCCTCCTTTATATGGCTTTATTTTAGTGCCTCTATTCTGAGCGTAATAAAAAAAAAAAATTAGCAACCAATGGATGCAAAAATTCGGACTGGCTGTTATGATCTCCAATCAGCTCGCTAGTTACTGAATTCTGGAAACATCCAGAATGTAGCTAAATCCATTTTCGGTTAGTATGTTTAATTATTTTATTTTAAAATATATAATTTTTTTTATATATTTTTCTTAAAAAATATATAATTTTTTAAGACCCTTGTTGGTTTTAATTTAGGTTAAACCAAACCACTCCAATGGATTTAGCTACATTCTGGACCTTGTTTCCGGAATGCAGTAGCTAGCGAGCTGATTGGAGACCGTAACAGCCAATCAGAATTTTTGCATCCAAGCTTGTGATTGGTTGGTTTTGTGGCACACTTATAATGGTATACAGAGGGTTGAGCATGGAGCAGATGTCTGTGAGCACACAGAGCAGAGATCTGAGCAAGAGCAAATGCAAAAAACTGATGAGAGAGGCTGTTACTGAGTGTGTATATGGATTCATTAATTTCTTGCACGCAGAAATGAATTTGTTCGCTCAAAATAAACTTTTCTTTGTGCAAAATAATTTCCGTGCAAAATAATGCAACATGTGTTCTTGCAAAAAAATTTTTTAAGCGCGCTCAGAATAAAGGCACAAAAATAACACCATAACTTTAAACACTAAACTGTAAAGGAAATTAAAGCGTGTGTTGGCAGTTAAGGGTTGTTTTCCTCTGAGCTACTGTTGCTGTTCTCACCTGCAAGATGAAAGTGAGGCGATAAACTTGTCTTTAATGTTTTCGTTTGTTTTTTAAACAGAACCAAACTACAAGTTCGACCACGACTCTGTGAGTTTACGGTGATTATTTGTTGTCACTCATTTGCCAACTGAAGTCTCTGGTAATCATTTAATGATATCTTTTTTCACATCCACAGTGTAATTAAGGATACGCCAAATGTATAATAAAGAAGCGCTTTAATATAAGCCTAATGAAGTAATTGGTATCTGTGTCAATCATCAGGTCAGTAAAAGGGGATTACTTCAGTCAACAGTTGGTGGCAATGATATATGATATATGATATACGATATATCATATATCATATATCGTATATCATATATGATATATCATATATCACCATGTGTCATTGTAAAAAAAACCAAACAAATCATAAAGCTGACTAAATTACACTAACAAACAAAGGAAAAATGTCTTTCTACTCCATGCAATGACTTAAATATGTTTTACTAAAAAAAAATTATCTTCAATTAGTTACTCAATGGCTTAACGTTTTCACTTGTCCTACCTGAAATTAAGTCTTTATTATTGAAACGTTTATCTATTATTATGTTTCCTAGCAACAAATGTTGGAAACCTGTAATGCAAAGTAATGCTATAGATGGCACATTCGCTAGTCAGTGAATTATTTCTGCTAGTTAGCTAAAAGCCTCTGCAACAAATACATTGGACTTTTTTGTATAAAAATTGAGAGAAATCAAGAATATTAGGATATGTACATTTAGCACTTAAGGGTTCTGCTACAGTACAGCAAAACTTGTCAGTGCAGTGAGTGATTTCGTAGTTTTTGTATATTTGTCAAACTTTCATGTTTTAAATATAAAAAAAAAAAAATCCTAATATTAGTCACAGATAATCCAAGTAAATACAAAATGCACTTTTTAAATGATGATTTCCTTTATTAGTGCAACAGTATGAAAAAGTAACTGCACCGCTTGTTAGATCATAAATTAGCTGTGATTAACCACATTTTTTGAAAGCTAAGGTTAAGCAATTTAAGTGCCACACCCAGAGCCGATTACTGCCAGACCTGCTGAATCAAGAAATCATTTAAACCACTAGAACCTGTCTGACAAAGTAAACTAGGTTAAAGTTACAGAGCTATTTGTAAAGCTTTGGGACTCCAGTGAACCGCAGCGAGAGCCGTCATCCACATATGGAGAAAACCTGGAAGAGTAGTGAACCTTCACAGGAGTGACCGGCCTACCAAATATACTCCAAGAGCCCAGCGATGACTCATCCAGAAAATCACAAATAACCCAGAACAACATCTCAAAAGCGGCCGGCCTCACTTGGCACAGTTAAGGTCGGAGGTCATGATTCAACAATACGAAAGAAACTGGGCCAAAATGGCATCCATGGGAGAGTTTCAAATGTTTATGTCAAACATCAGATAAGTGATTTAAGGGATAGTTGTTGGTGCCGGATGGGATGGTCTGAGTACTTGAGTTATCTGCTGGGATTTTCCCACAAAACCATCACAATGGTTTACAGAGAATGACCCGAAAAAGAGAAAGTATTCAGTGAGGAGTAGTTTTCTGAGTGACAACGCCTAACTCAAATAACTACTTGTTACAATTAAGAAGAGCAGCAGAAGACCACACGGCTGCGACTCATGGCAGCTAAGAACAGGAAACTGAGACTACAATTTGCATGGCCTCACCACGCATGACAGCAGAAGGCTAGAAAAACATTCACGACTCTGACAGCCTCGATTTTTGCTGTGAGATTCACATGGTAGGGTCAAAATCTGGTCACATATCACATAGCTTCTTGTCACACTTCAAGCCAAATGCCAAATGAGCAATGTTGTATTGTTGCTGACCGTGCCTATCCCAGTATGACCACAGTGCACCCATATTCTAAAGCTTCAAGTCAGAAAACGCAACACGTCACAAAGATTCAATCATATCAGAATGGTTCACTGTACTCAAAGTCGCCCGATCCCAGTCCAACAAAGCACATTTGGGATGTGGTGGAAAGGAGGAGTCCCGTCATTAATGCGCAGCACAAAAATTGGCAGCACTTGTGTGACGCTATCTTCTTAATATCAACCAAAATCTCAGGGGAATGTTTCCAGCACCTTGTTCCTCAAAGACTTCAGGCAGTTCTGAAGGCAGAAGAGAGCCTGACTCGGCACAGACACGTTGCCAGTGAGTTCACTTTATGTGCTATAAATTCAACTTTTCAAAACCCCAATAGTTTGCTCCTGTTAGCACATATGAGAACTCAAAACCACAGCTCACAGGAACAGGTTTTGTCTGAATGAATAAATGACGGGTAGAAAAGAAAGACGACGTGGGATCAAACGTGGAACGTGCTGGCAAAAACACTGTGCGTGATTCAGTGTTCTACCTCAACATAATGAAAAACAACGATCATACCAGCTACAAAGGAAGAATGAATCCTTATTTCATTACTCATTTCATTCAGCCCCCACTTCTGTTTACTCACGTTTCCACCGTACTGACTGTAGGTTATGTCACCTTCTTGTTGTTTCTACTACAGGGAGGCCAGCTGTTGTTCAGTTCGGCTTACGCACTCCACATTTGTGTTTTGTCTGCATAATCAAGGAAACCAGAAGTAAACTGATGAAAAGATACAGGCCCAAATTACTCTGGAGGAAACGGGGAACAATGAGCAATTTACGCCCGCTTCTCGTCTCTGCTGCCCTCGCACTACTGGACATTGCTGCTGTTTATCACGGTCGTTTACATCTTTCTATTCTATTGTTTGAGACCCGAAAAGTGCTCGAAATTTTCAAAGTTTCTAAAATCCTTTTATTCAGTGTGCTGTGTCCTAAATACCCCAAATAGCCCGAACCCCGTAGTGTAAACCACACAATCAGTGACGTGCTGTGTTTTGGATGACATCCCGACTGATCCGACGCTAATTAAAATGACCAGCAGGATATGACGACCATTTTAACAAAGCAGCTCATCTGGGGCGGAAACTCGCCGACTGGCTTCGCGGTGAAGTCGTTTTTTTCTCTGAAGAGACAATTCTTCAGTCAAGCCGTCCTACTGAACCTTTACATTTAGACATTGTGTTTCATGTGATGTGCTAATAATGAAAAAAGACAAATATATCAAAACTATTCAAGCTTGTGCTACTTTTACTCTTAATAACAAAATAACACAGTTATTTCATCACTTTCAAATTTAAGTTTCAATTAAGATCAAACTGATCCTTACAAATGTCTTTTAAGCATAAAAGTAGAACTCTGGGACTTCCTGCTGTGCGCTTCAACATCAAACGCTGAGAGTCACTCTTTCATAGTGAAGCGTAGTGTGGGACAAAGTCAGTTAACTTTAAAAGTTGTTTTTATGAGATTCTGCTGGTTATTCTATGCATGCTTTTGATTAGATGTCCCTTGTGACCATTTAATCTAATATATCTACGTTAAAGCTCGAGGACAGGGGCTTTTACTATTATCCCTTATTTTACCACTTCGTTAAATCTTTAGACGTTATTGAGGAAGGACCCAATTGCAATGACCACATGAACCTAAACCTGACATAATGCAGCAGAAAACACTTCTGAAAGATAACCTCTGACCCTCTAAAGCTTTCATAATAACTGAAAACACTGCACATCACACTGATACAGGACAGAGCCGGGTGTGTAGTGTCTGACCGGCCCTTTGAGCTTAGAGTTAAAAATCCTAAGATAACCACTTTGAACATGTCGCTGTGGTAAGTTGTCTGTCTGATTTAAAATATTTTAATGTAGTTCAACAAAATAGCAGCAGTTATGCAAAAGTGGGGGAAAAAGGCCCACAAACACACACTTTTCCCTTACCTGTCTCCCAACTTTATTATTATGCAGCCTCATGCGAGCGTGGATGTCTCTGTAGGTCTCACGGGCATCCAGGAAATCCCGTGAGAACTTCTCTCCGAATTCCACGTCAGGGCTGCAGCCGCCCCACTCCCAGGAGTCCTGGGGCCCCGGCAGGTCAGCCGGGAAGTGCTCCATAACACCGTGTACCATACCCTTCCCTCGGTTGAGGGCCTCAATTTGCAAGCGGTGGAGTTTGATACGGAAAGCCTCCTCGTCCCCACGTCGCTTCTCGTCACAGCCACATGCTTTCAGTTTGCCCATGGAGCAGGCATTGGCCACTGCGTGCACCACTCCCGCTGCTGCAATGGCATACGCAAAGGCACTCTCTCGAAAACCTGCAGGTAGAGGGGCAGCATAGTCATGTTGTTTTAAGCTAATGTCAAAATGAGAGATTATAAAAAGTTGGAAGTGGAAAGATGTTTTCATTTAAAAAGCCAGGCACCCAGACGAGGCTGGGCTGTAATAGTGCTCAGTGTTTTACTGCTGTGTATGAAGTAACACAAGAATCATCAGTTCTTACAAAGATTAACTGGAGGACCGTGTCAGCGGCTATAAAGGCAACTGTTACACTTTAAGACAAAGTTTACCAACTTTGAAATTTTTTTATAACTTGTAAGCAGAATTCATCATTATATATGTGAAACCAAAGGATCAAGTGACATGAGAAAACTGCTGAAAGGGTAGTGAGAATTTGCAATTACTGATCTTTTGTATGACTAAGATACCAATTCAAAGTTTTACTTGTTGTACATTTTTGATTTTTTACAGAAACAGCAGTATAAATCCCAGACAGTTGTATTTTATTCCTCTCAGTAACTGTTTAAACAAGCTGCACAAGACATTTACACGCTCAAATTTTCCTCACCATCATCTTTTAACTTTAGTGAGAGCATATTTGCATGTTGCTTTCTTTATTTTATGCATCATAAATAATACGCAGAAATTTATTTATTTTTTACATGCGCATGCGCACAGGGTAAGGCTCAGAACAGAGAAAACATCTGGGACAATAACAATTAAGTGTTCCACACTTCATAGGCCCCACCACTCCTGTCAGAGGACTCACGGGGTACTCACACACTGTGACTAAATAGAGCTGGGACTCCTTCCTGTGACAACCCCCACAACCACACACACGCACACACACACACACACACACACACACACACACACACTAACACACCCACATACACACACACACTTTAGCTAAATTCTTGCTTTTGTTCTGGCTCCACAGCATATTAAATATTACAGATCTTTTACCTCCAGGTCAGTGAGGTCTCTGAGTGTGACATTCTCACCTACAATCTCAAGGCGACTGGGTCTTTATGGTTATTGTCCTTGGTGCCTGTATTCTGAGCGCACGTAAAAAAAAAATTGCAAGCGCAAATGTTGCAAGTTGAGGGCAAAATTATTTTGAGCGAACAAAATTAATTTCTGCACGCACCCTAACCCTTGCATGCAGAAATGAATTTTGTTCGCTCAAAATAATTTTCTCCTCAAAATCTGCTGAACCCGCTCAGCAACTGATCCTTTTTCTAAAGATGTATTGTCACTTGCTTTTAGTCAACTCTGAGGTCCCTCATGGTTTGGTCAAGCTCCCTGTGAATGTTTTATACTGCTCCATAACTGGATGGTTACACTGTTTTCTCGGTTATTGTCTTTATGTGCTATATAAGTAAAATGAACTTGTCTTATTGACTGTTAATCGGACTGTTCATTGGTGAATACTGGTCTTTGACTTTGGGCTGATTACTTTGATCTTTACTTTTGTCATTTCCTCTTTTTTGGATTACGACTCACCACCAAATGAACTGTACATGTGTTTAACTCAGAGAGGCTCATTATGCCATACCGCAGCTTTCACCTTGTAATCATTTTAAATTGACTCATAAGGAACTGCTCTGTGTAAAGGAGGCAGATGAATGACTGTGTGCATGTAATATCCACGTATGACATGTGACTCCTTTTGCTTTTAGAGTTAAATGCATCTCTGTTTTTCCTCATGACGTAACTTGCATGCAGCACATGTAAGGAGTGCATCTCAGCGATGGCTGACGTGTAAATCATAAGACCGTCGTTATAGCAGACTCTCCGTGTAGACACACACACACACACTGGACATACACTAAAAACAAAAACCAATCCATGTCTAATTCTGGAATCCGTGAATACCGAAGGATAAAGTGTGATCACTTGCACTCCTGCCCTCTACGGTGTTTATTGTTAGAGTTCTGCTTACTGCCTGTCAAGGTACCCTCGGGTTCTATGAAAGCAGCCCCACTGGCGCTCTGTTTCAGCAAAGCTACGGTTATAATGGAAACTTGTAAAGAAAACATGAAAAGAAACCACTTAGAGGTTTATAGCACTGAGCTTGAAGGGGAAATGATTCAGGCTGCTTGTTGGAGTCAAATAAAAAAAAAAGGCTATTAACTGGATCTGCCACTTTAAGCAGGGTTGAAGTTACTTCCTTATTAATAAATTTGAAAATAAAACCTTGATTATTTTTGTTTTAGTGAGATATGGGGTAAGATTTTACACGTTTGTTGTTGTATGCATGGAAATATTTGTTTCTGCAAATGCTGTTCTCATGATAGTCGGAGGGAGTCCAGTAATAATGACTTAGCGAGAAATTCACTTAACTTGTTTCTAAAACTTAAAAGGACTTTTTAGGATATTGCCATATGCTGAATGATGACTGTGCTTCCAGTTACAGTAGATGTCCACATGGCTATGCTAACTAATATAACGTTTCCACCGGTGGACACATCCTCTGTAATAGCTCAGTGAGCTGAGGCAGGCTGAAGCTGAGAGTCATCATCCTTACAAGCTGCCAACTGGAGGCAGTAAAAACAAGCTATAAACACCTTGTGAGCAAACTGCTGATAGGCAATGTTTCAAATGATCGATATCTTTAATCTCTGTTTTCACTCTGCTTTGACTCTTAAGAGGAAATGCGTGTGATCCACTGATATCATACAATAATGCATAATAGCTTCCTTAATATTTAACATGTAAATAGGAGCAATTATACATTTGAATACACCCCAGAAATAAATGCACACACTCTAAAATTGTACCATCTATATATAATTTGACTCACTGACTCACAATCAGAGCCCCCGACCTTCCTCCACCCCCACCCAACCACCTTAACCCACACTGAGCCGGAGAGGAGCACAGGAGCGCAGGATGGCACTCAGGCGCATCCTCGTACTTAGAAAGCCCTTTTTTGCTCTTGACCTGCTCCGAGCTGGGCACTGCAGCGCAAGCACCCGGAAGACTGGGAACAAATCAATCTAACAAATAATTCACCGGCTGCGGCACGCCCGGCTGAACTGATGGCAGAGGAAGTGGCAAAATGAATTAAAGATTCAAAGGAAACTGTCACTTTGTGTTACAGAAACCGACTAAACAGGTTTGTGCTTTTGCCTCGGAGAGTTGGGAAAGTGCTGAGAGCAAATTCACAAGCACTTGCACTGGCAAGGGAAGAAAAAGCATTAGAAGTAGCCCAGCCAGGGAACACAGAGACACAGCGACAGAGAACGAGATGGCACAAATACAGAATAGAGAAAGACACAGAAAGAGAGGGAACAATTCTCCTGTTTCTGTCCGTCTCCGTCCTGCTGGACCCTCCCTGTAGCCTCGTTTTTAATGTGGGCTAAGTGGGGATGAACATAGACCCGTAAAAGTTATCCAGAAACCTTTCGCAGAGAGGATTCGAGCACCATCCGGTGCAGTGACACCAGAATAAATATTAAAATGTGGAGCACCTGATAATCTATTCAAAACCCTTTTTAGAATGTTACGTGTAGGATTTGAGAAAGCCCCGCAAGCGTAGCCGAATAAGCGAGTTTTCCAGTTGGAAGTACTTTCTTCAGTTCTGAGCTTTTAACACCATAGATAAACTTGTTGCTGCAGTACATGATGTGAGAAAAATACCAGTTTTCAGTACACACGAGCCTCGTGTGAAAGAGGATTTTAGTTTTTTCAGGAGGAGCTGCGCTGAATACACGCGCTCACCTCCACAATTCTGTATAATCCACGCCTGAAAACGTTTCTTATTCAAAGCATTTCTGCTTACAGTAACTGCACGCAATGGTGGCTGCAGCGTGTCAACCTGTATCCATTTTTTAGCTTGTGTGGAGAGGATCGTATCAACATGTAACAAATGAATCACACGGTTTAAAGAGGTTGTTTATGTCAGTGGTTTGGAGTTTCTGCACCCGAGGCAAACCAGGGATGCCAGACAACCAGCAACTGCCTCTGCTAATAATGACAAACAGCTTTTCAATGAGTCAGTTAGGAGTGAAAGTAAGACCAGAGGTGAGAAAGCATTTACTAAAATTATTATATATGTTTTGTTATTCCATGGCAGTGATAAGATATAGTCCTCAGTGAGGGTTACAGACTGTGTTTTTTTCTTGCAGAGGTGGTTATTGTGCAGATTTTTCTGTAGGATGTCTTTAATGATAGGCAAGGTCATCACCAATTCATCATTAACCTCTTAAAGAAGCACTCTTTCGGATATAGAAAAATTGCTGTTTTCCACACTTTTGTTTAAAACTTTCACTAAAAACTCACAAAGCTAAGCCAAAGCAATACACACGAGCATCTCAACCAATTTTCTGCAACTCTTAAGATGAAAGTAAAATCGAAAGCCAGCTAAACTCAAGACTCAAACTACCAACCGCATTGTGTGTTGTATCTATCCAGGTGCTCAGGCTACTAAGAAACTGATGCCTTTTCCAGTCAATAACCTGCGATGACACCATCTGAAGGCTTCCCAACTCTAAAGCTCCTCTTTCATCCTTTGTGGCTGACTTGCAAAGCTCCAAGCCCTACAAAGCGTCAAGGAAAAATGATATGCATGAGGCTTGGTAATCTGAAGGTGACTAACTGCTTTTGAAGTTGTCTGCCCTTTTGAATGGGCTATTGAGAAGCTACAGCGAGGTGGTTAGAAAGCAGATACCAGTCTGCAAGGGACTAGAGATAACTAGAGATAACTGGAGATAACCTGATCATCTGGAGAACTTGTTTCTGAGTTGACACATTGATGAATTGTAACTACGTGGAAAATAATCTCTTTTTATAATCTTGTTTGAGGAAATATATCAACTCTTGTTTGGGAGCTTTTGTATCTCTGTGGCAGCTAATCTTTTTAAACCTATCCTTTCAAGGTACTTCATTGAAGTGCAGTTGAGGAGGAAACCACAGTCTGATTCAAGAGCAAACTTATGCCTGGTAAGCTGTGGTGACATTTCACCTTCATAGCCCGCTAAAACAAGCTTTAAAACTTGTTCAACCCCTTTAGACAGCACTGTTTGCTAAATCTTTTACAAGTTTTTTTTTTTTTTAATTAGGAAAATCAACTGAAAACACATTAGGAAATATGTCAAAACTGACCTCTTTTGAAGACGATGCTGTCGTAGGGTATTTTGTTTCTAGTCTCCAGGCTGGAGCAGTTCCAGCGGTGCCCTCTGAACTGGTGCTGGCACTCATGGATGGCAATCTGGATTCCCTGGATTGCTGAAGCCGTCACGTCTGGGTTACGCATGCACACCTCCAGCTGGCGCCTTGTCAGACCTGGCAGTGTCAGACACACCGTGTTGGCATTCAGGATTGGGTCGATGTTGGGGAGCTTCAGGCCCAAGATTTCATTGGAGTCTACCCTGCACGAAGCAAATATAGATCATGTTACTGAAAAGACAAACGTCCAAGTCAAATCTTCTGTTTCTTTTCTGTGTACTGATATTAGTCCCCAAAGATTCGTTATAGTAGGACTCCTAAGGTTTTTGTTAATGTTCCTCTGGTGTCACCTCGACACCCACTTTCCATTGCACCCTGCCACGACGTGTTGGTCCCTGGTTTAACCGATTCCTGTAAAACCCCCCAAAATACACAAATGTGTGTGCTATGTGGTAGCACTGATAAAAACATCTCCAGATGCTGGCGGTTTTGGAGGGGAACTGTACTCTTTAATCTGTTAGTATGTTTTGCTTTGCAGATTGATTCAGTTTATGATCTTGCATCTGTTTTTCCATTGGTTTAAATAAATGTAATTTTTTAAAACAAAAAACGTGGAAAATGATTAAGCCTTTAAAGTCTTTAAATGTATTCATACTTAAGTCAGGTTGTTTTTATAGCAGCACAATGAATTAAGGCACAGACGCAAAAAAAAAATTCTACTTACCTGCCACATAAAATAACCAGAGGAAATGCTTTAGCACATAAATTGTTATTAGCAGTAAGGTGTGTCTCTGCACTCAACTGTCTCAGCTTCTGTTTCAGGTCAATAGTGTGAACAGCAGTAATTCAGCTGACAGCCTCTGAAGCGCGTTTGTGCTTCACAGACAAACAGTAACAGCAGTAATGAGAAAAACGCACGATGCGCTCCTGATGACCTGGAGTGCTGAAAGGTGTCCTGCGTTTCTTTTCATTATCTTTACAAGCAAAACACAGGTCTGTGTGTGGCGCACATGCAGCCAGCCAACACACGCATACAGCCACGCGCACGCTCGAGCACACTCCCAGATGCACACGCAAATACAGGTGTGGGGAAGAGTTAGCGTTTACACGCGCACGCGCGCTGCTTCTAGTATCGTAAACACGTGGGACCCGCGAGAGTGTCTTCTGCAAAACGTCTCCACGAAGCAAAGAGACGAAAAAGTCGTCAATGCTGGAACACACACACACACACACACACACACACACACACACACAGTGTGCCGCTTATCTAAGCAAAAGTTGGAGCGATTAAAAAAAATCAATCAATCAATAAAACAATTTGCCACTGCATGTTATTCATTTACACTTTCAGCGTGGGATTGCTTTTTGTGGCTTTGCAATTCCAGTTAGACTTCTGTTGCTACCTGTTGTGTTTCCGGCTCTGAGAGTAAAGAGCAGCACAAGTTCAAAAACTGCCTTTCCAAATTTTACAGCTGGAACCACCATGTAGGCAAAAGTGTTCAAAATAATAAATTATAAAAAGAAGTAAAAAGGAAGCACACAGCTGTTTACACTTCGTTAGACTTATATTTCAGGTGCACACAACCCTGAAAACTGTCAGAGAAACGTTTAGCTGAATGAATGAAAAACCACTTTTAGTGGATAAATCTGACATCTCCTCACAATATCCGCTTGTTAGCAGATATATATATATATTCCAATAATGAGGCTCAATGAAAGATGTTCTTTAATTGCTTTAAAAAGGCAGCTTGGCTTAAAGTTTTAGTAAAATTACTGCATTCTGTATTAATTTCACTCACCTTTTATCCAAGAGACAGATAGCTACCAGGACGCATGTCATTCTCAGGACAGAGTTTTCCATTTTTGTGTCTCGGAATAAAAAAATGTTCAGAAAAAGCAGTAAAAAATTAAGAGTTTGGTTAAAACAAATTCCAGTATTTCGCCACAAAGTTTAAAAACGTCGGGGGAAACTCAGAGAGGGTCCGGCTGAAGAAATGAACTCTGGACTTGACAGCTCCGACTAACCTGAATCCAGATGCGCCAGCCAGCGGCGCGATACTCATTCAAGAAAAGTTTCATCAACCTCCCAACTTAATGAATGAAGGATAGGGTTGTTACAAGTCTGAGGAAAAGTCCGTGGTTAGCCTCTCAAACGCATCAGTTTTCATGCCGGTATCTCCGCCAACGAGGTCTTTGCGCTGGTGTAACATCCGAGAGAGACGACTGAACCTATATAGGCGCTCCAAATGAAGTCTGCTGGAGAAGCGCACAGATAGCCCTCTAAACTGCTGCACTTAGCGCTTCGCCAGCCCACTTTTTTGCGTCACTCGGGGAGTAGGAGAGCGCCGAGGGAGGTCAAGTGCCTCGTTAAAGCAGGATAGAGATCCTTCTAGATAAGAAAACCGAAACACTTAGCCTGCGCCCTCTGAGGAGCGGTGCTGAGAATGAGGATGGGGGATGAAGAGGAAAGTCGCGCAAAACCGAAACTTTCTTTTGAGTTTGATTTCGGGGATTGCTTAGATGATTATGAGAGACGGCGATGAATATGATTATGAAGTGGGAAAAGAGGAAAAAAAGAATGTTAAAGGTGAAGGTGTTTGTGAGCTCTAAGAGAAGAGTTTTTTTTTTTAAATAACAACATTATTTATAATGAGATTTATATTAATAAAGTTAATTAGATTACCTCTGACCCTTTATTTTAAAATGAGTCCACGACTTCTATAACTACACACCGGTTCTGGCTCTTTGTTTCAGACTTTCAGACACAGCCATTGCCAACAGTCTGGTCCTGCTCCACGTCCGTGAATTACGCATATTAAGAAAAACAGTCTAACAGTAAGGCTATAGTACCTGACATATATTTCTATGTATAAGCCCAGAGGTAAAAGCCTCACAAAGCCTGCTACAGTTCCTATCATGCAACCGGCAACACAATTGTTTCTAAACTGAATGCACTTTGCTCCATATACAGGTTAGCTGTGGCCTTCAGATCTAAAAGATTGAAGAAAAGCAACTCAAACCTGCATTTTTCTGTTGACCAACAGGGGGCAAATCTTCTAGCTGCAAAAGAAGGTCAGATTTCATAGAAACCTATGGGGAAACCACCCAACTGTTCACTTGATGTGTGCCCTCAGTAACAGTTTCCTGACAGATTGTAGGGTCTGGTGATGGTGATAGTGTCGCTGGTGTCATGGTCAAATCCACCTGGTTTTAAAATAAATAAGCTGGAAACGGGCAGAATGTCGAGGTCAGTGCTTCAAAGTCCACAAACTCCAGTAACCAGTTAAGTCAGTAACCGCTCCTGCTGACATCATCAGGGTGAACAGTTTTCTCAGAAGACGGACTTTTTTCATGGACCATCTCAAGGATCCATGTAAAAACAGTCCAACATGTAAGCCGGATGTTGGTTTGCGAAGTTTGGTAAATCTGAAGGTCCTTGTGCGCTGTAAAAGCATGAAGAACTGAGGCATTGTTAAAATTGCTGGCTCCCATTGCTGTCCAAACCTTGCCTGTGTGTCATGGACTTTAATCGTTCTATTTAAACGACTATAAAGTTTAAGAAAAAGCTCCCTGGTTGATGAACACCACATGATATCGCTCATGTCAGTGCTTTATGAGCAGGCTAGAGTAAAGAATTAGAAACCACAAATAAAAAGGTTTTCCCCACCAGTGCAGTGAAGCAAGCATTCTGCCAGCATGGAGTAACCAAAGTAGTAAAACACTACACAAGTTTAGCGTTCAGACGCAATTAACTTGAGATACACAAATTTAGAAGATCAGGGAAACAATCCCACATCAAGTTTTCTTCCAGTGGGATTTATCACAGCACCCTGATCTGCAAGGTTTGGCGGAGACGGCAACTTTGTGACTAATTATTTCAAGACATCTAAGGAAAACTGGATTGCTAATAGACTTGGTGGTTTTGGGTCTTTGACTTCAGTTCTGCAGCAGGATGTGTCGCATGCTGTCATCTGGAGCTCTTTGTCTCTCTGGCTCTCGTCATGGCTGATAATAAAATTACTTTCTGAATCACAGTTCGTTATAAACATGACTGATACTTTACCCCCCTCTTTCCACTTAGACAATCAAAAACAGCAGCAGGGAGGACACAGTGAAGCACTCCTGTACACCAAACTGCAAAAAGGTGTCAAAAAAGGAGTTTCCTACACTGCAAACGATAAAACGAAAACAATTTTGAGTCAAAATTAACAAGACAAGAAGCCAAAAGACAAACTAACTAAAAAATTAGATTTGTCAGGCAATTTTTGACTTTTGACTGACTAAATAAAATTAAGCTAATTTGAGCTTAACGTCAAATTCCTGTTCAAACTGAATCTCACTGAAGAATGACAAAAACTACCACAAGTCTCATCTCTCTATTTAAAGGTACAGCGCAGAACATTGGCCATTACGTTCTAGCCTTTGCCAAGCATTCTCACACAGTGAGACAGAGTCTGTCTGTAGTGTGCAAAGTTTGAAATCTGTTACCTGCGGTGACAGGAAGAAGAGTAAGCCGCAGCTGCTAGGTTTCTGAAAGAGCCATTTGAAATCTTTGCAATGATCCAGCAACTTGGAATTAATGTCGTCATCATCAGTGGGGCAGGTAAACACCTTTAGTGTGAGCAGGGACTAAACGCACACATGCATGCTGCTTTGCTGCTCGTGGACATGGATGTACTCTACATCAGTGTCGGACAAATGGAAATGTGTTATTTAGTAACTCGTCCAAAAATGATTGTGTAATTATCCTCACTGTTACAAAGCAGAGACAAAAACTTCCCACAGCAAATTTCAGCAGTAGTGTTTGTAAAATACGTCGGGGATGATAAGTTGGAGGCTCGTTTTTCAAAATATGGATACGGGTCCCAGCAGGAAACGGCACTTTGACACACGCACTGCATATTCATCTTGAAAAGGAGAATGTGCACAAGTCACACGTATGTAAAAACGTACTTCAGACTGCATGCACATGCAAACACACACTTATGTTTCCCATTCCTCACCAGTGTGAGTGTGTTTCTGCTTGCATTTATTAAAAATGATGTGGGAAACTTTACAGAGCTCTTCTAACGTTGTCTGACTTTTGTGTCCAGAGACCTAAAGACTTTAGTTTTGTCAAGTCCACATGCCAGCTTCCTTTCATAGTTCCTAATTTTGTTTCTCAAGGCTTTTGTTTTAACACGATTTTCCCGTTACCCTTATTATTTTTATCTTGCACTGTTCACCCTAACTTGCTAGGTGACATGAAATACAAAACCACTGAACATTTAATTCAATAATAAACTAAAGCACCGAGTTTTCCCACCAGCGCCTGTGTTCTTGTCGAGCTGCAGCGTCTGGGGCTGTTGGATCTTTATTGTCCTGCAGGGAGAGAAATGACTGAGCTAAGTTTTCACAGTCTAGCGGCGAGTGCCATGTAAACACATTACGTCATATGAATATGTAGTTTATGGTCTTGTACAATCAAAGTCATTCATCTTGGACTATATTGAAATATACAGAAATATAAGATGTTTCATTTTCAGACATTTTTTCCTTTTAGTCCAGTTTTCACATTTCACGTTGATGTGTTGTCAAAGTGAAGACAGAGAAGGGTTAAAACTCTATTTGCTGTGTGTTCTTCATTGCAGGCTCAGCAGAAAGTATTTCTCTCGCAGCACACACGTCAGCTTCTGATTTTTATCAGTAATAAATGTTACATTTTTAAATTTACCACAGTTGTGAAGCAAGACATCACAAACATTGAGCATAGCCTTTTCCATATTCTAAAACATGTGTGATGGATACAAAGGTTTAGGTGGCAGATTTACATTTGAAATAATGATTGTTAGATAAGCTTACGATTTGTCATTGTATAAACAAACCTACAAGATTTTATAATCACAGTTAAGCTTATAGTGCACACAGAAGTGTCAACAGCACCGATCATTAGAACATAACTGACTTTAAAAGTTGAAAATGCAATTTAAATGTGATTAACAGGAAGGGAATGATCTGGTTTTATATGCATTTAACTACTGAAAATGGTTAAAAACCTTTTTATGTTATTATCATTCATATTAAAAAAAATTTTATTATGAATTTTTATTTTCTTTTATATGCACAGTTATTGAAACCAAACTTGAACCAGAAGCTGCTCAGATCTCAAACAGGTTCAAGTTACACAACATGACAATTTACTTCAGTTTTTTGCTTTTTGACTCGTTATAACTGGAATTGACAAAATCAGGCAAAACACTGAAATGCATTTAAATGACACAAAATGTGAACGATTGAAATTCACGTCCCCGATAATCACACAGGCAGGTTTTTTTTTTTTTGCTGATTAATCAAACCGGTTAATTAATGTCGTTTTTCACAGATAACGGTGAACTCTGAAACGCTATCAGGTGGGAGCAGCGTCAGTATTCTCACTTAACTCTCGGCAAGAAAGCAAACAATGAAAAAATGCTGAAGTTGCTGTTTTAATGTGCACAATTAACAGCCAGATTATTTCTTTCCTGTTATCTGTTACTATCTATTACTTCATCTGACCCTCTCGTATGGTAAGCACTTTGGTACACCACTGATTTTTAAATGTTCTATATAAATAAAGTTTGTTGTTGTTGTTGTTGTTGTTGGCTGCACTGCTGCCCCCGTGCTTGGTTGAAAGCCTCGGTAACTTTGGTCTAATAACGTCTCTGACACTTGTAAAGTCAAAGGTTGAAGTCTTGTTGCTTTACCTCAGGGCTTATTACACAGTGCAGTGATGGACTTGCCTTAGTTTGAGCTCCCCTGGCGGTTTTTTTACTGCAGTGAACTTTTTAAGATTAACTTCGCCGTTGCAGACATTGCAGAGTGGATGTCCTGGTTACCTTCACTGAGTCAGGAGACACAGACGTGACACAAATAAAATAAAAGGTAGCTGAGTCTGATGTGATTTATGATAGAAGGTCAGCTATAATTACAACATTCAGTCATTTAAAGATAGCTCGTGGCTATTTTGCAAAATCCCTCATCACTGCTCTGTGCCTCTTGGCTTTTCTGAACGTCACCCTTTACCTCAGCACATGGGGTAATAACACTTTGACTGCACACTGTGCATGTGCAGTTTATTAACTAACATAAGTTATGTTTGTCACACCCTCGCTCTCAGTGTCTCTCTGAGAAGGGAGTTCAGGCAAAGTTCACATTTCTTTGAGAGTTTTGGACTGAACTGACGAAAATGAGCAAAGCAGAGGAGAGCGGCGGAGCAGAGGTTAGTCAATTACAAGGCTCAGCTCTAGTAACAAACTTCTAACAAGCAAATTCTTGGCTCTGCGCTCATGTGTGTGTTTTTGGGTTTTTGAAGACGTGCAGGAGACAGAACGAGAGAGAAAAATAGCGTGGGTACTTGTGAGACTGTCAATAACCAAGAGTTTGTATTTTTTTGCATGTAGGCAGGATTCGACGAAGAAGTAACTGTGCAATTACATCAAGCTAGGACAAATGACAGGGCTTCCAATTAAACCATCTGCCTTTGAGATCAATAGCATATGATCCAAGCCATGTTTTGAAAAACAAAAAGCTAAAAATAAGAGAAGTTAAAAAGTACGTAAATGCGAGCGTTACTGTTTCCCACTCGTGTCTTTTCACAACCACGACTGTCCTACAAAACAAACCTCATCTTACGGTCTCTGTACCTGAGGCCATAATCAGCCGTAGGGATCGGACCAGTCCTGTGGTGGGTGGACCAAAGTTTCTCGTTTGGACCGAAGCCGATGAGCTGCCGTGGGCTTGAGGCTCGACCACCACCTGTTCCCCCAGTTTCAGGGTGGTACTCTGGTATTCCTGCTTCACGTAAGATTGCTGTCTTCGTGAGGCTCATTAGAGCCAACAACAAATTCATATCCAAACCCTTCCTCCAAGATGATCCATGAATAGGGACAATGTAGAGAGATTGTTCCTCTTAGAAGGCTTGCGATGACCTCGGTATCTCTCCTGGCTGGGAAGTGGGACTGTTCCTCCCACGACCCCGATAAGTAGTAGAAAATAGATGTATGGATGGGTGTATTATGTCCTCTTTTTCACATGTCATCAGAGCTGAAAGAAATGTGCTTTTATTACTGTTAGGTACTGTAGCCGTGTTGCAATCACATGCTGAGGCCACAGTGTGATTCTAATCAATAAGGCCTCCTTTTCCAAGAACAAAAATATCCTCAGGTGATGAGAACTGCCGTTATTCTGGATGACCCTCACTACTCGCAGAACGTAGGGGGAACACATGCTGCAGAACAGATAAGTCTTCACTTAGGATCATTTAACAAAACAGGCACCGGAGTGAGAGGTTAAACTTGACTTTTTTCCCCTGGTGAAGGAAAAAGAAAATATTTTTGGGGTGTACTTTTTGGGAAATGGAGAAAATGAAAGGGTCGTGTTTTCTTTTACCTGTTACACTTTCCCCCTTTTGTTTCCACCTTTAAAGCTTTGAGGTTATTTATCTGAGCTCGACAGTAAAGACTTTTTACAAATCTTCATTACAGTTACATTAAATGTACATAAAGGAAACTATTTAAGGTTTTACTAAGTTGAACCTGTTCATCCTTTGATGGTGTAGCTGTTTCATGTCCATGTCCTTTCATACCCTTTCTCCTGCCAGCATGCAAACAACGTCTTTTCTCCCGTCCATTTTTCGTCTGTTTTTTATTTTTGAAATGCTTTGGACTACAGTTTAAAACTTAGTATCTCTGAATGAAGTTTCTGGTTAGAATTATCTCAGCTCCGTAAATACGCTGATCATTTTCTGGAAATTTTTGCGAGAATTTTCCGGCAAGAAAAAAAAAATAGAAATATAATGACAGCATTAAAAGAATGTACAGTTTAAACTGCAATGAGTAGTTTTAAGTTTTCAATTTTTATCTGTGTTTTGGAAACTGGGATTTAGTGTTCTGTTCAAAAACACATTTAACCCCTTAATGGCTAGTTGATAGATAGGTTTGGTAGGTTTTTGGGACTTCTACATTATTGGTGCATTATTACATTGCACAATACATACTGCAGACAAAATGCCAGATGTGATACAAGTTAAAGCACATATATGCAAATGAAGGCCAGAAGGTTCAAAAGCACTCCTTAAAAAAAGGGAAATGTTTCTAGCAATAATTTCCTGATTCGGGCTTTGAAGGGTTAAATTCTTAGTGGTCATAATGATGGGTTTAAAACCAGTCCACAATCTTTCTAAATCCTCATTCCTCTTTAACTTTCTCTTTCTTCATTGCAAACAACCCAGTGACGTTCAGAAAGGATGCTTTCATGGAATTTTAACAACAATCTCGAGCTGAAATCGCTAGCTCTGAAAACCCCTTGAAAAGAACACCCAACAAGAACATACCACCAAAAAATACAGATTTAAAATCTGCTTCAGCCAAAGAAACAATAGGTTTATTTCTTATTATGAAACCAAGCCGCTGAGCTTGGATAGCAGAGGCAACATGCCTACAAATGCCGCAGTGTTTTTGGACATACGCACACAATAACACACACCCTCACCAAATCTTTGATGCTCAGAGAAATGTGACGTGCTTGTTTTTTTACTGCCTCATCTAACCTTGGGTATCCCTATTTTTGGATTGTTACATGGATTGTTGTTGTGTTCATGTTTAATATGTGATTTAGTGTGAGTGTATTTCAGTTGGGGAGGTATGCAAAGCAGCAGTTGCAACGGGTCCAACATGCACAAAGTTTCAGAGCTTCAGAGGGATCCAAACGTGGATGCATCTATGAGGTACAAGTTATGGCCACTTATTGTTTTAAACCTGTGCTTTACATTTTGTTGTGCTTGATCATAATTCCATTTTCACTGTTTGAATTTACTCTATTTTGTGATCATTATTTTCATTATCATTGCCATAAGTGCTCCGAGTGAAGTCTGTCAAGACAGAGGAGATGGAGTGAGAAAGACGACCAACTTTCCAACGAATCAACTTTCTGCTCCAAGTGCGCCATCTAGTGTTCAAACACCAGAATGAATAAATCCGTTCAGAGTGCGCACAGTTCAGTTTTCCACCTTAGTGCTGCTGTGCTGCACTACAGACACACTAAACCTTAAAGAAGTGCACTACGCTGCACTAACGCCGAGCTGGAGATGAGGGATGTCTCGGGACGTTATTGCTCGTTCATCTCCCTCATTAGACAAACGTGCAAATGAATTCTGTGTATACTGATCACAAGTTGCCAATATACATGCCTGAGCACTTTACTAACCTGCTTCCCATCAAGGCATTTCATGACGTTTGTTGTACAAACAGCCTCGCGTATTATCTCTGTCCTGGGAGAAAGAGTCCTGCCTGGTCTTCACACAGGAACCACGTCTGAGCCAAAGCAGTCGGAACAGACAACAGGCCCCTTCTGTCTCCCACTAACTTCTGGCAGCCATGTTTTCACAACCCAAGATAACAGAGAAGAAGGAGAAGGCACGGGGCAGAGAGACGGTAACAGAGTTTGATAAATGGCCCAAATGCAAGCAGGAGAGTGAGTGTGTGAGAGATGAAGAGCGAGAGAGACGGAGAGAGGAAGCAGCAGAGGGCTAACAGAGATGTGGGACAGATGTAGGGAGATTTAGGAGAGTGGGTGGTGAAGGAGCGAGATGAGCAAAAGATACATGGCGAGGTCATCTTAATGTTTATCCACCCACTACAATGATGTGGGTCAATGAGTGTTTCTCAAGAAAGAAAGTGTTGTTTTAGGGTGTTGCAATGATAGCAGGTTCCATGAGAAAAGCACACATAATTCCTCATATAGTATATTTTTCAGGGAGTATAGGGTCATTTTGCCAAAACACTTTTTAAAAAAAAGACAGACAGAAACCACTCTAGCAGACCTTTATCTGCAAAGCAATTAATTTTGAACACAGCACTCCAGTCACTTCACGCTCAGGAACAACCCTGAGCAAGATTACTCACGTCACGCACTCCCGATGTTTTTTGCTGTACAGTAAATGTCGTTGAGGAGTCCCCAGGCGAGTCTTACCTAAAAGGTGAGTAAGTGATGTGCACAGAATGGACTATTAAATCTCTGAGCACCGGCAGCCTCGTTGGGTGGGCTGTGGGACTTAGGCATCACCCCCAGGGCCTGCATTAACTGTCTCTCCCAAACACACACTGAGACGCTGTGTGCACGTTTGACAGTGTGCATTTTGAAAGCGCGATGAATACTGTGCCTATACATATAGGTTTAGTGCGTATGCTTTAAATATGTTTCTCTGCGTTTCTCCCACTCCTGTAATGATGGTCGCTGGTATCAGATGAAACCCCACACGGAGCTGATCTCTGGACGAGCCCTTTGCGTAAGCAACATCTCGCTGCTAGATTGATGGAGGACCGGAGGAGAGTTCACACAAATGGAGAATTATAGTGTCGAGTTACCTCTAAGTTCTTTTTCTATGTTGCTTTCTTACTTTCGTTATCTTGTTTCAGTCTCTCCTTTTCCCTCTTATTTTCCTCTGTTCATTAATTTTCCCTCCCTCATTGCTCATTTCTCTACAGTGGCCCATTCATTTTGTATTTTTATGTAATCTCATGCCTCCAAATATCTGTTTTAGTGCAAGTAAACACTCATTTTGTGTGGTAAATGTACTGCAAGGAAGAGCAGCAGACCACCAAGACTCCATTGTAGTCGATAAGCAATGACAGGACACTGTTTATCTGGGTGATGTATGGGAATGACTGTCTGCAGAGTAACACTGTCAATCCATTAACAGTGGCAACCCTTCATTAATGCTTTGTGTGTGTCTGTAAGCACTTCACGTCAACAAAACTTGTTCTAGTGAGGGACGATGTTGCAATCTGAGGGCACCGTTTCATTCAAAGGGTCACATGGAAAAATACACCCGTTCTAACCTGGCTACGCACCCGTACGGACGCGCGCAAATGGACACACACGCTGACGAAGACAGACGCATGCAGCCACATGCGCGCAGATGTCGACAGGCAACTTTATTTATACCAGTGCTCCAGTAAATCTATCTGCTCATCTGTCTATTTTCTCTGGCTTTGGCCGCGCTGCTCTGAACGCCAGCGCAGGTTTAATACAGGAGGACGAGAGGACAGGAGGGACGAGGGCAGAGCAGTGTTTAGGGGGACAGGAGGAGAGACGAGCGCCCCGTGGCATTTTCTTCCTCTTGGCTTACCTTTCCATTTCTTAAACGCAACTTCTGGCCCGAGTTTTTTGCACCACCAAATTCCTGGAAAATATGAACTTGCGTCAACTTGTACTGCTCAAACTAATACAGGCCCACTTTTCTTTCGTTTTTTTGGCCTCCTTGTCATCTCAATTCTACAGAATAAATGCCCCAAAATAATATATACCACTGGGAATCTAATAGAAAGGGTCAGGTTTAGTGAATAGCATCACTGATGTTCAAACCTAAGTTGACCTAATGCTGATGTAAGCACAGAGCTTGTAATCGTCTGATAAACAAGGTGATAGGCAACCAAAGGAGTGATGTAAGAAATGACATTAGTGAGTATAAATCTCGCGTTTGTGGTGCTTCTTAAACATCTAGTGTTCAGAGTGAGAGTCTGGGTGAGAAAGTCCAAAATCACACACTTACATCACTGTGGAAGTCAAACATCAGTAAAATCTATTTTATTGCATGGATATACTGCAACTAAAAGTGTCATCATAGTTTAAATAACAAATTTGTCCAACTACATACAAAGTAACTTAATTATCAAAGGGAATTATAATATATCTGGTTTTGAATGGTGTCTCTAATATCAGTCAGGAGCCGCTTGAATCACTTTAGGCACTTAAGTTTAATGAAGCTGCAGTGTAACATCCAAATATGCCACCATTTCTGCTGAGTACAAAGATGAGGAGCAGATGGAAATAAAAAGCAATATAGGACAAAACTTAAACAAACGACTGATGAATGAGTCCGCTAAGCTTTGCCGGTTAAAGGTGGGTCGAATTATGTTATAGTGACGTCGCTGAAATGTTTTTAAAGATTTACGTTCCCACCAGTGTTAAACTAAAAAAGAGGAAATTCTCAAGCCAACACCTCTGGTGATAGGATGCGGCCTCTTCATCGGTGGGTGTGACGCTTCGTTTACGGACCCTACTGCCGCGCTGTTCGGCTGCAAGTCCTGAATGCAAAAAATGAAACTCACAAAAACATTAAGGACTACTGTGACAGCTGTTATCATGATCTTAAGTGGTTAACCTTAACTACAAAATGGACTTACAGAATAACCGTCAGTTAAGTTATATGTGGGCCTGTAAAAGTCTGTCACACAGCAGACAGTAAAAGGGACGCAGAAGCATCCAGATCTGAGCCACGATTCGCCGCTAAAACCAGCTGACTCTAAATGATTATTGGTGAGATAAGATTCTACGTATCCTACATGAAACCTCACTCAAACCTTGACAGAACAAACTGAAGCAACGTTGTGCTATAGTTCGGTATACTTGCTGCGCACTGCCAGATAATAAAAAGGTGTAAATGAGATGATAAGATAAGTTTATGGGATTCTACTTCTGCTGAAGAGGAACAAAACAAAAGGAGACCTCGTCTGTGTCACTCAGAGACAGACAGGCCAGGAGGGGTGTGCTTTAGTAACCAGCATACTGCAGTTTAACATCTCACAGCAACTTATAGATATATATACACTGAAGGATATGGTGATAACTGGCCAACCTACACAAACACAATAATGCACACCTTCACTCTCACACACACACACACACACACACACACACACACACACACACACACACACACACACACACACACACACACACACACACACACACACACACACACACACACACACACACTTACAGTATCAAATAAAAGGTAACATCCAAAGTGCATTATTATTATTATTATTATTATTAGCCCTGTATATCATAATATATAAAACAAAATGCATCATATACATTTTTTGATAACAAAAAATATCATGAATAAAAAAACAAAAAAGTTTCTATTTTTTTAGGAGAAACAGCCAACCATTGGAGGTCTTCTTGCCAAGCTGATGAGGACGTCTGTGTGCTGTATCCAAAGTGCTTCTGAGAGACAGATGAAAGCAAGTAGTCATCATATCTTTATATAAATAAGAGTCTCTGCTGGCAAGCCGAGTGCGCACCTGTAAAGCATGGTGTTAACAGCATTTTTGCAACTATAACGGCGGGTTACAGTTTCCCTTTTTAGCATTTTGTATATAGTAGCAGAACAACGGGACAAGACCAGCATCGTTTTGTTTTCTCACTATGTGGTTTCACTGCAGTTGCAATAACTGAGACACAGTTAAACGGTAAATGTATACTCAAGAATATGATTACACTTGTTAAGACAGAATATGTACGAAAGACGGGTGTAGCCACCAAAATGTTCCCCTCTGGCATGTTCATATGGGCATGACTGGTCACTCACAAAAGGACCATGTCCTGCTTTACTGTCAGTTTTACCTGAAACGAGGCCATCGTTTACAAATCTTACTTTTCTGAAGAAGACTTGAAATTAGCAAGTCGTTGCATACAGTGGAGTTGCCTCCTGCTGGGTTTTGGAATTAAAGCAGGTTTAAGGCACTTTTGCACTTACTTCACTCTTAAGATCCGGAGGCTACATCCATCTTTTGTGTCAATTCTACGAGCATTACACTGTTAGATAACAGTAAGTCTATGAGCACAAGGCAAAGTACAATGAAAGCATTGGAATGGAATATGGGCCACAGTGAGGTCCTTAATCTACAGAATATTGCAGAATAAAAGCAACGTCTCCTGTTAAGCAATGTTGTTGAACTGCAGGTGGAAGGAGGATATGGCATCGTTTCCAAGTGGCAACGTCTGACTGAACTTGATAACCATGAAACTCTAGCTCCTTTCCATCTTTCACACTATCCAAACTAAAGGAAGAACTTCAAAAAGTATCAAAAGTAGTTGTAATTAACAAAGTAATTTGACTACTTTAAACCTTAGTTCATCAGTGACAGAGACTAAGCTCTTTTTGAACTATGCACTTTTTGCACTGGACAACACAACACCAGTGGAAGCGGCACAAGCAGTTCTCCTCAAACACCACAGTTTCCTCCCGGTAGCCTCGCTCGCAGCACAACAAATCACAGCCGCTAATGTCCATGGCCGTGCTGTTGCATATACGCCCCTTCGTTCCTAGCGAACCTGTTTTTCGATTTGCGAGGCAGAAATCCGGAGACTCGTCCGAGTAGATCAGATCCTGCTTGTCCGGAGGTTTGATATTCTGGCCCACGGGGATCAGGGTCTTGCCGTCATTGCCACCCATCACCTTGGAGGCGCCGTTGAATCGCTCCAGCAGGCGGTCGCCGACTTCACGGAAATGCGGCATCTTTTTCCAGCACGTGCGCAATGTGCACGAGCCTGACAGTCCGTGGCACTTGCACTCAGTCCTCATGTAGAGTTTTACTGCCTAACGGGGGAAAGAGGGAGGAGGGTGTGGGTTTATGGTTGTGGGTGGTGCAGGGGAAAAGAGAGGTGAGAGAGGACAGACAGGTGAAAAAAGAGAGAAGAAGAGAGGGTTTATCAAACAGGAAAAGGGGGGAAAAAAACAGTTAACTTGTACCCTGAAGTGAAGCCGAGCTGCTTTTGACAAATGACAAATTCGCCAAAGAAGAATTTATTATTGTGTTTTCATGATATATGACAGACAAAGGCCCTGGATCACACACACACGCACATGCACACACACACACACACTGATAGAGAGGTAAGATAAAAGCAGACGCTATTCAGAAGGAATTTAACTCCCCAGCCCCCCTCTCCCTCCACGTTGCCTCTGGCCTTCCTACACCTAACAAGCCTTGACAACAGATCATTCACTTATAATGCACATAATTAACCCATCACACACACACACACACACACACACACATACAAATGTGTATAAAAGTAGACATGCATTCATGCACATAAACAGACATTTGGACGCATCACAGCACGCTTATTTCTCAATCTCTGGGAATTTGTGTGCAAGTTTCTTCCTATGTTCAAACAGTTTGTTCACTAATGCTACAATTGGACTGCATCCCAAAAACCCTCCTCTCTTCCTCTCTACCTGCCGCTGACCCCAACTACAGTGAACTTTATAATTCTGTGTTGCTTGTGCATCTGTCAACAATTCTGCAACGAAGTCGAACCAGCGACAATGCTCTACAAGGAAATGTGATCTGGAAGATTTGCCAGTCTTCTTTTTATAAGTGAACACATCAAACTAAACTAAGCTCCTTCATCTCCAGTCGCTGGTAGAGCGTTTAGGCCGCCATGGTCGTAATTCACGACACGGGGGAACTTCTAACTTGTACGCGGGCAGCAGAAAGGCTGCCTCGGAGGCTTGTAAACAAAGCGTGTGGCACGTTCTTGTTTTTTTGTTTCAGAAACCTGATTCTTGTCAGAATATCAGCTTACGGCACGACACAAATATGGCAGGAGGCGGCGTCTTTCTCTTTTCGCATGTGTTAGCGGAATGGAAAGGAGCATTCCAACGGACAACCGACACCTTTGCTCTTTTTAGATTGTCGTCCAACTTTAACAGCAGGTGAAACGTGCGTCTTTAATACATTCGAACAGTAAAGAGAGACTTTGTAAAACTGCTTACCAGTCTGCCAGCCTCGTTATTGTGCAGGTCGATGAGCGTCCTAATGTCACTCTTGCCTTTCCTCCTCTTGGCATCCATAAACTGCTTTGACTTTTCATAACCAAACTCCACATCATCTCCGCAGCCCCCCCACTCCCACTTGACCCCGTCCCCAGAGGAGGACGGCTTAGGAGGCGGTCTGTTCCTGGTCGCCTCGCAGCCGCACTGCAGGAGGTCTCCCATACTGCAGGCCTGCGTCACGGAGTGGGTCACACCAGCGGCTGTGATGGCATAAACAAAAGCTGTCTCCCGGATATCTACAGTGACAGGTACAAGCAAAAGAGGGGACTCGGGTTACTCAGGTCTGGTCTGCATGCAGCAGTACAAAAATGATAACAAAACTTGTTAACGCTACAAAGAGTAATTCCATAGATATCTGATGACATTTATGGTGATAGGAATTTATTATAATAATGATAACTTATGCAGCCCCACTGCAAACATGTAAAATACGGGGTTGTATAAATATACACCGTACCCATTTTCTATTTTAATTCTTCTGGATGTGAGTTTTATATTTAATGGTGACCTCGATGTCCTTATACTACAAGCATCACAGCTCCTGGTTTCAACGCTTCTTATCAGGCTCATCATTTTCTGCTGCAATGGGAGACCTCTCCTCACCTTCAGTCCCCCTTTCACGAGATCTTCCCCAGGGGACAATTCTCTGTGCCGTTTCAATCTCATTCACACTATACTGCCAAAAGTATTCTCTCGTCTGCCTTCACACGCATATGAAGTTGAGTGACATCCCATTCTTAATCCACAGGGTTTGATGTGATGTCGGCCCACCCTCTGCAGCTATAACAGCTTCAACTCTTCTGGGAAGTCTTTCCACAGTTTAGGAGTATGTTGATGGGAATTTTCGACCATTCTTCCAGAAGTGCATTCATGTCTTTATGGACCTTGCTTTGTGCACTGCTGTGCAGTCATGTTGGAAGAGGAGGGGGCCATCCCCAAACTGTTCCCACAAAGGTGGGAACACGAAAAACTCTCCAAAAAGTCTTGGTATGCTGAAGCATAAAGAGTTCCTTTCCCTGGAACTAAGAGGTCAAGCCCAACTACTGGGAAACAATCCCACACAATAATCGCCCCTCCACCAAATCACCAAACCCAGACTCGTTCACTGATTTGCTAGATGATAAATTGTCAGAAGATGTCTTCGCTGCTCTGGGTGGTGTACTTTCCACCACAGCATATGACACTTTGCCATAGTGCTTGGATGAAGCTTGGAAACCCATTCCACGAAGCTTCACTGTTCTCAAGTTAATCTGAAGGCCACACCAAGTTTGGAGGTTTGCAGCGACTGACTCTACTGAAAGTTGGTGACCTCTGAATACCGATGGCAGTAAATGTACATATATGGGTGATGCGCCGTAAATCCAGAGCCGATTTTGCTGATAGGTAGTAACAAAAGTACAATCTCAAATCTTATGTCTGTAATGTAAATTGTTGGATGTCATAAAACTTTATTTGGCTCCCCAAACCTGACCAGAAACACTTTGGAAACCTGGCGTCCAACTTCTGAATGTGACTTTGACTCTGATGGTTGCTCAAACCTCAGCCAACAGATTCTAACAAATTTATAGAGACAACATGACACCTGATGCCGACTCGTTAAAAGCCTTACATGCATGCATGTAAGATATGTGCATAAGAAATGTACTCATGTGATAAATATCTACCTATTACACAACAACACATTTGGACACATATTTTTAATGGCACACACTCTTTCATTAAGTGGTCAGAACCGCTCCACAGTCAGCTGCAGGACAATAAAACATAAAATGAAGGAGTTCAACTAGCATCCCTCCAGACATCTGTCTCTGTATCCAATCAGTCGATATCTCAGACCCATCGAACAGGATCAAAGCACTTCTCTCTCAGTCCTGCTCTATTACTACAGTTGAGGTGTCACTGGATTGGTGGTGCTGAGAGGACGGCTATTTCTCTCTCAGGCCAACATGATCGAACACACAAACTCTCATACACGCCACAGCTGCTGGTTTATTTCTAGTGCCTGGCTTAACACTGCTGGTTAAAGCCGTGCCCAACTACAACTGCAAATTGATTGCCTGTCTCCCCCCCGGTTGCTTCAGCATTTCTGCCACCCACAGATCAGTGTCTCTTTATCCGGGGTTAAAGCAGCTATCGTCCATCACCTGACATAAAAAGGGCAGCTATAAAAAATTGCTCTGAGCTAATGCACGCAAACACTGCTCTTATTCTTTTTTTTAAATTAAATGTTTGTTGCAGAACAAATTGGAATTAAAATGGATTCATGTGTTTGCCTAATTTTTTTTTTAGAGAGCAATAACAGCAAACTGATGCTGCTACCATGTACTGTGCAGCCAAAGCCCATACAGCTCACTGCCCTATGAGACAGACCTCTTCTGTTACCTGAAGAATAATGCATGTAACGCTGCTGAACAGACACGTTCCTTCATTACTCTGAATGTGAGTACTCGAATTACTTTTACACAATCTTGCTGCTTTTCTTCTTTAATTTTTACTAGGAGCGAGTCGTCATGAGTGCCACATGAATAATTGGCCTTCTGAATGTCGATCTTCTGGAGCAGGGGTGGGGGAACTCCTGCAGGTTTTAGATGTGTCCTTGATCCATCACAGCTGATTTAAATGGCTAAATTACCTCTACAACATGTCTTGAAGTTCTCCTGATGCCTGGTAATGAGCTAATCATGTGATTCAGGTGTGTTGACCCAGGGTGAGATCTCAAACCTGCAGGACACCGGCCCTCGAGGCCTGGAGTTCCCCATCCCTGCTCTAGTAAGAAGAACAAAACCAAAAATTTACAGTTTAAGACATTAACAGGACAGCGAGGTAATATGATATTTACTATTTTAGCATGTTAGCAAATGCTAGATAATGGGGATGCTATTCTTTTTTGGAGATTTCATTCAGAAACTTGATTCAGGTTAAGAATAAGTCAGATAAAAATTCAAAAGATATTTCAGTACTGTTGAGTGAAAACATCAAACTTTTCACTCTATGCAGTCGTGCATGACTCAGTAAGTTGTGGAACCACATTTTGCAGCAATGACATGAAGTAATCATTTTCTCTATGACTTTATTGGTCTCTTTCAGCTCTCTGAAGCATTTCATCATAGCGCTTCCATCGGGTTGAGGTCCCCACTACCAGTCTGCCCAGTGTGCCCAGTACCTGAGCACCTTGCAAATACTGAGTATGAGGTGTTCGGGCTGAAATGCCCTGCTTGGTTTTTGTGCTGTGCATTATGACCACATTTTTTGAGAAATCTTGTAATTTGTTCAGATGCAGTTTTACAACCCTAAACCGTCCCGCTACGCTCATTTTAGAGAGAATATGCTTTCCTCTGACAATCCTCTTATGCAAGCCATACTTTTTCATTTTTTCTAACAGTACTGTGATGAACTTTAACATTTAACATACTAAATAAGGCCTGTAGAGTCTCAGCTGTAGCTCTCGGTTTTCTGCAGTTCCTCTGAGCATTACAAGCTGGGACGTCCACTCCTGGAAACACTGTGACATTGTTGGGACACACGCACACCAATGCTCCAGATTTGCAGAGGTGGTCGCACTTGCTGATCATCAGGAGTTAATCAAATTTACATTTAATTAGAAGCGCCTGGCTGTACTTACCTTCTCAATTCATATAGAAGCAGAAAGGTGTTCTTAGTTTTTCACAGGACTGCAGACATGTGTGTGATGTTGTTCAGTGTGCAGGGATAAAAACAAATATGAATCATAAATGAAGAGATAACATTTTGTAGGAAGCTGTGTTTTAAATAGTAGTGTAAGGCTTGCTGAGGGTAAATGAAATGAAAAGTCATCTAAAAATAACTTCTGAATAGAATGAAACACAACAGCGTCGCAGATTTGAGGGAAAAATCGTATTTTAACCACTGCATGCTGCGTTCAGACAAAGCAAAAGCATTTTTATTTCTAGGAGCTGGAAGGCAATGTCTGTGCAGTCACCACGATCAACGCTGCCAACTCTATATCGCATGATTCACTGAATGGGATTCATTAGGAATGGTAACACACTCACACACGCATAAACAGACTGGGTGGCGTGCGACAAAACCTGCACACCCCAGTGAGCCTCGATATCAATACCAGCTGTGAGCCCCGACACCCAGAGATGTCTCCAGAGGAGGCACGTTTGTAAAAGTTTGTGTGTGAAAAATATTGTTTTATGCAGTTTGAAGCATTTAACATTTCATCTGGTTTGTGATGTGAAAATGTTGGAACCGGCTCACTGAATCTGAGAATTAGATATGTGAGGCGGGACATTTGTACCAATTTAGTGTGCGTGTGTGCGTGTGTGTGCATTCGTGCTACAGGCCCCTGTTACAGCTTAAGCAGACCACACCTTTTTGTTCCTACCACTCGGCAGAATGTTATAACTGCAAACTCACTCAAATTAAAATGTGTCATCTCTAAAGCATTCCTGCAACTATTTAGAAACACATGTGTGAAACAGCAGCACTTAAATCATTAGTACAATACGGGGATAGCAACACGTGCTGTGTCCAAACAAGCCGAGAGGCCATCCAGATGTCATCAACTGTGCTTGCAAAGCACCACACCGAGCACAGGAAATCTCCACGGCAAAAACGAAAGTGTTGTTTCACACATCTCAGTTTTGAAGGCATCAACTAGCACAAGACAAAATATCCTCTCCGTAAAAATGGGCAAACAATACAGGAGGGAATAAGGAAGGGGAAAAGCAGAAGGCTTAGAGAAGAGGGAGAAAACGAAGGGAGAGGAGGAAAAGAAGCTATCAAAAATGTGATGATTTGAGGCACCCTGTTTCACATTTTCCTCGCAGACATGAATTCCAAACAAATTCCCTGCCCCGGCGGGTGTCTGGGCCTGTCTACGTCTGCTTCGATTTCAAAAAAGTCCTTCTGCAGGATATACCACATGTTATTTTAATCACATTTCATCTTTTAGGTCGTCATACAAACATGATCAGGTACGGCTGTGCTTTACTCTGCTTTATCAGGATTAAGGCTTCACCCTGTAAGAAAACGCTTGTTTAGGTGAATTTGGTTACACCCGCAACAAACTGTGGAAATATCGAGTGAGTTTCAAAATCGTAGATCAGAACCTGCTCGAAAAAGAAAAACTCTGTCAGAATTTACCAATGAAGTGATTCATACTTTTTAAAAACAAGGAACACCCAGATGGGACAGTTTAAGGAGAGGTGGGGAACTCCTGATATAATCAAATATGGTGTTTGGAAATTAACGGTATCTATAAATCCAAACCCTGCAATATCAGAAGAGATGAGTTGTATGTTAGGGCTGGAATTCAGCAGTTCCAAGTCTCACAGGAGGTCGGAAGGCTACATGCTAGTTTCAGGCCCCTTTTCTATGGAACCAGCTTCTAGTTTGGACAGACACTATCTCTACTTTTAAACTTTCCTTTTTGCTAAAGCAGATAGTTAGAGCTGGATCAGGTGACCCTGAATACTCCCTTAATTTTGCTGCAATAGGTGTATGCTGCTGGGGGATTCCCATGACGCACTGGGTGTTTCTTCTTCACTCACCTCTCTGCATTGCATTAGTTATTATTAATCTCTGGCTCTCTCCCACAGTGTGTCTTTGTCCTGTTTTCCTCCCCCGACAGATGGCCGCTCCTGCCCCTCCCCTGGTTCTGCTGAAGGTTTCTTGCTATTAAAAGGGAGTTTTTCCTTCCCCCTGTCGCCAAAGGCTTACTTGTTGGGGTTCTCTCTGTATCTTTAAAGGGTTTTTACCTTACAATATGAAGCTCTTTGGTGCGACAGTTATTGCTTGGAGCTATATAAATAAAACTGAATGGAGTTTAACAGATGTAAACGAATACATTAATTACCTGTGCGCGAACGTCACTTTGACTGTGAAAGGTTTTTTTCCTACTTGCAGAATTTGCATGTCAGACAGAAAGACAGCAGTTGCCAAAATATGTCTCACACTCGACTGGGTCTGAGCACAACCCTAGGTTTACCTTTTGTCCTGCATGTCGTACCCAAGAAGGGCTTGGTTTAGGATCCACGTCCATGCACACAGTGTCAGTGTAAAGGCTCATTAATGTTAAAAACATGGACAGGAAAATAAAACACCCTGAACTGTCGCATAAATCAAATCTGAATCATATCTGTGAGCCGGTCTAAGAGGCTCATTTATGAGAAAGTCTGAACATTTTTGACATGATTGATGGCCGGCTTAATTAATGCGCAGCCTCAAAGCAAGAGGCCTTGGTTCGTTCCACAGGACAGAGTTTCACGCACAGCTTTGCTCGCACAATTTGGATTATCTCTTATGTGATTACCAGCATCAGTGTATGGGGGCTGGCTCGCGCTGAGAGCCGTGATGGCTCCATTGTCTGCATGTTTTTTAAACACAGCGGAGATAAAGGAAGAGAGAATAATAAAGACGGATGTCAAGAAAGCAGAAGTCTTTCTTTTGGAGATAAGTGTATGTCAAATGTTTACGGCCTGAGAAGAAAACAATCTGATGCACATGCAAAATGAGCCACTGGGGCACATCCACACTGTCAACTCTTCATATCACACGCTCAAGTTTGGCAACGACTCTCATTTTAACACATTTTAGAGCCAATTTCTATCATCGCTGAGCACTGCTCCAGAGTCGTCTTCTCCCAGATGAGGAAGCATTCGGGCCTGTGTCCACAGACAGTGTTTCTTGTGCTCCCTTTGTCTGTCTTCTGTACAAACCCTCTAAAGCTGAGTCTCAGGTGAAAGCAGTACCTCTGCATGCAGTTAATCTACACACTGGGGGAAATGCAGAGCAACGCCCCACAATTACAGGAGCCGATGCCTCAAAATTTCTATAAAAATAACTCAAACTAAATCCAGTTTAATCTGCGAGCCTTAAAATGGGCGAAGATCTAGACACAACTTGTGAACCAGTCTGTGGTACTTTCCCAGTTAGTTTGTTTTTGGCAGGGTTTATCTCATGCACCCACAAGCTTCTCAAAGCCCATGTCAAGAACTGCTGACAATGCCAGGACACAATTTCTTTCCGTCTGCTTCTTGTTGTGTTAAAAGATGACTTTTGTACCCCAGCAGCAACAAACATTACCTGAGGACTCAATCGCTAACTGCCGACGTAAGAAAACAGGCCTGTCTTCTAGTGCTTTCTAAATTTAGACACAACAAGCCTTCTGGTTCGGTTTTGCCACAGGTGTTTTCAGTTAAAATTCGGCGTTTCACAGCATTAACATCATGTCGCGAGGCAGCCTTTTCCCATCTGCAACAAGCTTTTCCTTCACAGGGACCCCGCGGAGCACATCTGCCTGTGGTCCTATGACGCCGATTTGCCATGTTGAGTGACTTTTAATGAAATCAATCAGAGCGCCCTGCACGTGATACAAAAAGGTGGCCAATTTGTTAAAACACACGACACGGTTGAGTCTGTGATGAGATGGGAGTGAGGACAGGTTGGCCCTTGTGTCAACGTGTCCACTCCTTCAGATGTCTTGTAGTGAAGTTTTGAAATGGCAGTGTTTCGGTAATGTTGTGAAATCAGCTAAAACCCCTATTATATAAAAACACACACACACACACGCACACATACTAAGTTTACACCTTCAGTGTCTCTCCTTCATCTGCAGGCTTGACGCAAATCAAAGAGTAAACACTTGCATCCTGGAATCTTAGTATACGTGTTGTTTTTTTTCAGCCACACACACACACATGCACAAACACGCACATGCACACAAACACACGCTTGTTGCGCAGTTATTAACACAAAGTAAGTAATAGCTATTATTCCACTGACTGCAGCTACAGTCGTTTCTTTTTCCCCTCAGGAGGTCATGTTGACGTACAGCAGCGAAGCCGCTCAGGATAAATCCCTTTCACAAGCACAGCAAGGAATACACGAATGCCATCAATCGGGACTTTTAAACTGCCGTTTAGACTGTTTGTTAAACAGGACTAGAAGCCTGTTTAACTCGGTACAGAACAGCTAGTAAAACACCTTTCCACTGTGCACGTGAAAAATGATTCTGTTGTGGCGCAGATGCATGAAACGGGATTAGTAAGAATTATTAGCATTAGGAGAAAATTCCCAGTACTGAACAGTACCCAATGAGTGGGTTGCTGTCCGGGAAGAACGGTCAGCTGGAGTAACCGTAGGTAAAACAAAAACATCAAAACTAAGTGAATAAAGCAAATAGAGACTGAGGAAGACGCCGCCTCTTCCTAAACACGATGCATGCAGTGAATCGCTGCTCGCACTGCACGTGACCCGACAGAAATCATGCAAAACGCAGACATCATGAAAGTGTTGGTGTAAGTGTGTTGTTACAGAACTATGGAGGTCAATGAGGTTAAGCAAACCACTTACAGACAACGTGCATTAAATATGAAGGCACTTTTATTTTGACATGTTCTGCTACTAGTCTATGATAAACAGCCATTAAGAGCAGATCCAGGTAATTGTGGACAAAGGCTTTAAAGCAGAGGAGCACTTTGGCCGCCCTTAAAGACAGCCAGGAATTCATGATTAATTGCTAGTCTGTCTCCTACCGGTAGATTCTTGCCCTTTTCCCTCTTCTCTTCCCTTCTTCTCTCTGTGTCTCAATGCGTGTTTCTTTTTCTCCTTCCTTTCTGTGTCGCACACTAACGAGAAATTCATATAAGAGAAAAACTAATCTTTAGAATTGCTGTGAGGTCCACCTTCATTACTTACTGAAACATGGCTTTTCTGATGTCACACTGTTATTGAGCTTAACAGGGGAATGCATACAAAGCATTATTGCACTAAAACAGTCTATAATTATAAGTTATTAATGTTGAAAGAGACACGAACTTCTCCTAAAGCACAAACCGATGTGCAGACTTTCGCAGGTCTTCGGTGTTGAGAGCAGGGGTGAGGAAACATATTGGACACATGCAATGTTTATTATTTTGTTTTTGTCTCAGCTGAAAGGAACAAAAATTCCTCCTGAAATAAATATTTAATATGTTTATGTTCATCTAGCTGGAACGCATTTCTTACACTCAGGCCACATGAAATCAGAAGTGCTCCAAAAGGGAAACTTATTGGATTCTAATGGAGATCTTTGACAATCACACAGTTATAGTATGTTTCTATCTAGATTCATGACACATCAGAGCCAAACTTCATTTTGCACATCTTCCCCCAGTGAGACAAAAATGAGTTTAATGACATGTTTGGTTCATTGTGTTTCCTTCGCTGTAAATTACTAATAAATGTGCCTTATTTGTTAACTAAACACAAAGATAAAGGTCCTCTGTAATGCAAGTCAAAGGAGAGACAAGAAACTCTCTATGAATCTAATCAGACAAGAGAAAAACCAACACAGTAATTGCAGAAGACCCAGCAGTGACCCTGCGTCAGTTATATTACAGACTTCAAAGAGTTGGAGGAAGATGTTAGGAGATCTTAAGAAAGATGTTAAGAGAAAAGGCATTCTTAGCTGATCATTTCAGGCATGCCCAATCTGATGAAGAGGAGAGTCAGTCAAGTGTGAATACGTCTCCTCAGACATACAACAGCCGCCCTTGTTTGTTCGAGTGCCATCGGGCGGGGTTCTGACCTCAGGTTGATGCAAGGACACGGCTACAATCCGAACACAGCTGAAGACACGACAACCTTAACTTCTTGATAATATGATGATCCATCAGCTACGTGCAGAAACAAATATCTCCACTTTCTAAGCACCGCATTTAACCACATGCTGACTTTTAAAGGTGCTCGCTCAATTTGGGCTTGCAGCTGTAGCTCCAGGCAGACGTGGAAACCTTATTTAGCTCACAGCACGAGTCACACGTGCACACTTCCAACTTTAAGACGGTTTATTATTCCTTTATGTATTCCTTTAAGACGGTATGCATTTTACTAAGCAGAGGTGCAAAGTTTGCTGAGCATCGTCACTCACCTTGTTGAAGTATTTTCCCAAAGTATTTGTGGTGGCTGGTGCAGTTCCACCTGCGGTACCTGAACTGGTACTGGCACTCCCGGACGCCCAGCCTGGCTCCTTTGGCCACCTCGTTGATGATCTCGGGCTGAGTCTGGCACAGCTCCGCCTGTTTCCCCGCCAGGCGCTTTACCTTCCTGCAAATGCTGTTGGGGTCCATGACCAGTGGACTGCCCACCGCCCTGTTTGACCAATGTTAGAGAAGAAGAAGAAGAAGAATGGTTTCAAAGCAGCATTATAACAAAAGAGAGTTTATTTTGTCAATCGGGAAACTCTGCAATCGTCAGTGGCCACAAACCAATTCAAGAAGATTTTTCTTTGGCTCCTCGGCCCGCCAGCTCTACCCACCACATCTCAGCCATGCGACAGTGTGCTTCTTGAATCAGCATGTGGGAGACAACAGCATAGTTTCCCAGAGGAATCCTGACTCTGATGTCAGATTGGCAAGTTTAGATTTTGTTTTTGGACTGCGCTCGGAAGAACTGTGCGGTCCTCAAAAAGTTGGAAGTCATCTAGTTGGAGGGCTCTTTACAGTTGATTTTGATGATGCTTAAGTTGATTTTGGTAAACCAGACGGCAGTCTCTCTAGATTTCCTAACGATACAGCTTCTCTGCAGATTTTAGAGACATTAAGAGTTTTGCTGCTTAAACCGCACAGAGTCCTCAAACCGGGGCTCCTTCAAGGAATCTGCACATATTATATTACAGGAAAGAAGACGAAAAAAATGTTTAAATGTGCGGGAAAATAAATCAAGCTTGCTTCACGAAGTTTAAATATTTAAAACATTAATATGTATATACATATTTCTTGCATTTGATGAATACAACTGTGATCTTCCTGAGCAGCTTTGACAGATTAGTGTATATAATACCGATAAATAGTTTATTCTAACTCTTAATGGGGAAGAGGGAACTTAGAATCACTGCCAGCATTTAAGGACACTTCAGTGTCACTACAGGGAAAGTGACTTTATGACTTTATTTCCACTCTTTGTGTTTGTCATCTCTGCTGTAGCGTGTTGCCAATTTAGCCCATGTAGAACGCCTCCTCCATCTCTCCTCTGAATCTTTTCATGCTTTTTGTCCCTGTGATTCATAAGTTGAGGTTTTACAATTAAACAGGGAGGGAAGGAGAAAGCGAGGGCGAGGAAAAGGCCAACTCAACGTTTTTCATTCAGCCTCGTCCCCGTTAATAGCACCTCCTGATATCATTCATCTGCCTTGAGAGTTTGTTTTAAGAAGCAGAACAAACACTCTCACCAATGCTCTCCCCTGGCGGTCCGATACCCGGGACACGCACATGCTCCTGCAGTCGTTCCTGCTCAGTTTGCATGTTTTTGTCTATTTTTAGATTGATATAATAATTTAGATGATAGGCTAACATGGCAGCAGATTTAAAAGTACCTTTCACACATAAGAAAGCTCGTGTTAGCCTCTTTGCTGCAAGGCAGGTCTGGAGGACAAATGACCTAATATGGCCCCGCTGGGACTTTGTTACATTACAATAGCAGAAGGATACATTTCTGAAGTACCTAATCCCAAATAATCATCCATTAAATAGAGAAAAAGCCAAATGTCACGTTATACGCTGAAAATGCACTGGCATACCATTTACACACACACACACACACAACTGTGGGACACCCACTCTTCCATTTCTTCTGTGATTACTTATGATTACTGTGTGTTGAAAACACTGCTATGGAAACAATGCTGTATTTTCATTACAGGTGTTCTGTGTAAACGGTGTAGCTGTGAGGCTACAATGAGTGTTTGTGTGTGGTGATCCCACAGATAATTGAAACATACACACAGTGTGTAGGTGTTAATTACCAGGTACAGGTAAAATACTTAGCAACATACACTCCCTCCCAAAAACCACTTATTATCTACCCACTGCCACCGGGAAGCATGTGTGTGAGAGCGAGGAAGAGATTAATGTCAGATGTATGTCTATGCGTGCAGGTGTATATCTTTGCAGTCTGTCTGGGCTTACGTAGCTGTGAGAAAGGCAGCTGGCTCGTTTGTGCGTATGTCTGTGACGGGGCTCGTGGCGTGCGCGCGGCCAGCTCTGTCAGCAGCTCACGAACGCCAGGGTGGTTTTTATAATGGGAGGTGTGGAGCCGTAAAACTAGTGAACGCACTGGAAGGAGTTCTATTCAGAGTTCTGTCCACGACACAAAATACACAGACAGAGGCAGCTGAAGGCTCACAAACCAATCAAAAACCCTTATCATTGATAGATAGATAGATAGATAGATAGATAGATACGAGAGCGAGAGTGGTTAAAAAGTAAATACTGTCTATTATTAAGGGATAAATCTGGCAGGAGGACGACTTGTTCACTACTACTTATCTACTTATTTCTTCCCCTGACACTCTTACACACAACACGACTCCATCCATTACATGCTGACTTTATGAAATGCATTTATGTTATTTTCTTGTCTCCCAGTTCAAAAGGGCACAATGCAGGTTTTTCACCTGAACCCAACTTCACACCTTCTGTGATGCATTTATGAGTTTTTCTCTTGGAGTAAATAAAACACAGTGTGAGATCTGGGCTGATGAGGGTGGAACTTGCCAACGCTTTTGCTTTCTCTTCGGTGCGTCTTATCACACGATATGTGACAGAGTATGAGTTTTGTAATATTTTATCTGTGTCAGAATCGTCCTTTTTTTTTCTCTCTTTGTGTCTCTGCTCCCAGCGGACCAACACAGATAAACATAGCATATTCCCACCAGGTACTTATACTTGTACAGTATACATACAGTGCTGTGAAAAAGTATTTCCCTTTTCTAAATTTTTAGATCATCCAGTTCATTTTAAAATGAAAATACAAAATGAAGTTTTTCAAGGTTGATTTCTTTATTATGGGAATAAAGTGATCAAACCTACCTGGCTGTGTGGGAAAAAAGTAACTGTCCCTCTTGTTAAATCCTGAATTTTCTTTGATTAATCACATTTTTTTGAAAACTGAGATCAATTTCTCTCCCAGACCTGATTACTGCCAGATCTGTTGGATTAAAAACAATCACTTAAACAGAAGCTGTCTGTCACAAATAGCAGCAAGTAAGGATTACAAAGTGATTTCTAAGCCTTTGGGACTTTGAGCCATCATCCACACACTTGGAACAGTGCTGAAACTTCCCAGGAATGACCGGTCTACCAAAACGACTCCAACACTCACCCAGGAGAACCCAGAACAACATCTAAAGACCTGCAGACCTCACCGGGCTCAGTTAAGGTCAGAGGTCATGATTCAACAATAAAAGAACAAAAAGAAAAAACAAAAATAAGCACACAAAGACTCGTCTCACATGTGTCAGAGAAACATCTGGGTGATCCCCAAGACATTTTTTTAATATTCTGTAAACGAGACAAAAGCTGAAGTTTGTGTAAAGGTTGAGTCCCGTCACATCTGACATCAAACATTTCATAACAAGAACATCAGAGCAACAGTGGATCATGGTGGTGGTCGTGTGATGGTCTGGGGCTGCTTTGCTGCTTCGGGACCTGGACCACATGAATCCTGCTCTCTAACAGAAAATACTGAAGGAGAATCTCTGACCATCAGCTCAGATTGATCAGAGTTTTTGCTGATAAGGCAAAACCATTTCTTAGAATTAGGTGGCAACTACTGTTTCACACAGAGCAGGTAGGCATGGATGGATAATTTCCCTAATAAAAAATGGGTTTAGTCCTCTTCTTTTTGTGTAACATAAAAATATATTTGATGATTCAAAACATGTAAGGG
>VUQR01022809.1:15958-37332 GCA_015108515.1 Hemichromis elongatus | reverse complement strand
ATGTCTAACAGTTCAAATGTCTTCAAGCGCAGAGCCCTGCTGGCCCCCTCTCCGCTCGCCCTCAAATGACGCCCGGATGAAGTTTCGGTAATTCTCGGTGCCCACCGGCTGCATGTAGAGGCGTCTCTGCCGCGCTGGCTGTCAGTGTGGGTTCTTTGGATGATGAAGGCAGCAAAAATGCGCTCGTTCTCCCACCTTAGTGTGACGTCGCTCGGGGCGAAGCGTAATCCTCTGTCACTCAGAAAGGAGAGGGAACGAAACTGCAATTAGTTTTAGGAGGAATCGCGCACGCGCACAGAGAGGGGGGCCCTGCCACGAGCCCGCGGTGTTTACGGTCAACCGAAATGAGAGCGGAGGGGATGAGGTGACGTCAGTACAGGTGGGATGACACTGCTTTCATACTTGTGCCAAAAGGTTATACCGCCATTGACTGACTTTTAAATTCACACTTTCATATTTAGAAATCGTTTAAAGCAAAGATGTGTACAAACTACACACATATCGCTATTATTAATATTGTGTATATTTGTAGGTACTTGCAAGTCTGATCACCTATCTGGCCAAGGGCACATGCATTGAAATTCAACACCACTGTGCTGCCCTCACACCTGACTTTGTTCCACTGCAGTGATGCAATCAGTCACAAGTTAAACACAGACTAAATCAACCTGACATGTACCTCTGTCCTTCCACAAACCGTAACCCACACGTTCAATGCCCCCACGGACGCCACTTAAGCAGCTGCGCGTTGGACTGTACCAACAAGGAATAACAAAGAATGAACGTTCAAATGTCTTAAAAGTAATTGCATGTTTTTGCACACCGAGTGTCACAGTGTGCTAACACAGCTAAGAATATGTGAACTGATGTGGTGGATGGAGGGACTCATCATCACCAAAATTTGAAGCCGTCTAAATTGCTAAAACTTGTTGATGTGCAAGTGATGTACAGATGCTTTAATTATTACAGGTCCAAATGCAAAAGTCCAGAAATTGCATTTACGCTTTGCTAGAAATGAGTTTTTATGATCATTTATAAATATGAAACGCTGCACAAAGTCAGAGTCCATCAACGGGCACATTATTAACTTAAAGATCAGATGGATTAACTCACAATGAGCAGCTAGTTTAATAAATCTCTCCGTAAGTTTCACAAATATAAGTTTCCCTGTGATTGTTTTATACATTCTTAATGTTCACACAGCAGAAGGCAAACATCTGGAAATGCACAAATGAACATCCCACACATTCGTTCTGCAGCAGTTTTAGTCGCGCTCTGATGTAACTGACCCACTTTATCTTTGTAGTTATTTAATAATAGTCTACAATGGAAAAGCCATTTCTGTACGATGAAGAAAATCAAACAAGAAACTCTGAGGCTCGATCTTCAACTACACGTTGTGGTTGCAGCATGTAGATGCCTTCAAGTCGTGGGGTAAATACAGCTCCAATTAATTTTGCACCAGTATTTGTCGGGCTCACATGGCGTTGCATACTGTAATGCCATCACTGGTCGCAACAAGCAAAAACAGAAGAAGAAGAAGGGGGGGGGTGGAGAGAGTTTGCTGAAAACTATAGTGCCCAAAGGAGGTCCGAAATTTCTCCCGGGTTCCTTCAGCAGTTGACCATCCTCCCAATAACTTTGGCTGTAGAACGTTTCATTCCAAAGAGTCTGTGCCAGAGTCTGTCAGGTGCAATTTAGTGATGGCAAAGATTTTCATGCTTATGGCTTCCAAGTGATGACCTCAAGCTGGTCATTCCCCTCTGCCGCTTTATAGTCAGAGTGGGTTATTGATTACGTGCACGCTCAGATCAGTGCAACCTGGCTTCAGCGATGGACCTTTGTGATTCTCCTCTTCAGACGGCGCTGCTATTGTTCCAAGTCAGACATATCACATGCATAAAAGTTTCAGATCTGTGATAAGAACGGATATTCTGATAACTCACAGTAAAGCTGCACCAGTGTATTTACAGGCTCCTGGTCTACAACTTCCATTTCTTCATGGTGGATCAAACCATCATGTCTATGAAGCCATCCTGAGGTAAAAGGCAGACACTTACAACGTATTCTGCTGGGTTGACAGTTCATATGACGTGGCAGTGATTTGCAGTGGAAAAAGCAAGTTGGTACAAACCGCAGCGCTGCAAACCAGTGTGAAAAATACCTTAGGGCAATATTAGATTAGCAGGCATTTTGTGTTAATTTGATTCAGCCTTGCACAGCTAATAATGTTTTTCTAACTTTAGAGACAATGTTCAGAACTTTCAAAACTGACTTTTCTGATTCATCAGTTTTTTGTCCTGGCCTCACTCAGCCTGATGTTATCGTTGTTTTCTGGCATCCGCAACTCCTCAGAAGTGTTGTGTTGGTATCTCTAATTGTTTAAACTTGTTAGTAACACAAAGAAAAGATTTGAATGCATCTAACCAAAGCAACAATATTTTTTTTTCATTGCTTTATTTTAACTGAGAAGTGTAACAAACATATACTGATTCCATAAAGTTTTGTTTACTTCACGCTTGCATCATTAGCCGGGCTGCGGGGCTTCGTGTCTTTTCGCTCTGAAGCAGATAAGTGGCCTCCAGTGGCAGGAACAGAACATGGTGTGATGTTTTAGCAGACAGAGCTGTGCTGCGTGGTGACTGCTGCGTTGATATGCCGGCTGGAACCAACCACAACAAAATTAGAAAGTTATGAAAATTGAGTTATCTCTCAATGGCCTATAAATAACTGCAGCATAGTTGCAAGCATAAGCATGCCAATTGAACTGTGCTTTATACTGGGTGTTATCTCACCCACCTAACAGACGCTTTCTGCCCCACTTTCTCTCTCATCTTGCCCCTCGCTCTGCTGGATCAGTGTGTTTTGTTAGGGAGGGCTGATTCTTCATACTTGGCTGAGGCTTTATGGACAATAAAGATCTGATTTCAAAGTCCGGCAGGGTGTTGGGCCTGGGGTCTTGGCTCGGCTTTAGTTGCCTGCTGGGAGGAGACACTGCACAGCCCCCAACCAGATGGCCCTCAGCCCACATACAGTAGATTCATATTGTACATGATGTGTGCCATTGACATGTTTGTTTCTAGCTACGTTTTTAACCCCTACAAGCTCGGCCAAAGCCTGACCTCCTCAAAATGACCTCTGGTGACCAGGTTTGAATAATCTGTGTCTCACTTACTGTTCTGCCCTCACAGATGTGCATATAGATTTGACATGAAAATGGGTCATTTCAGCAGAGCTATCGTTCTCCTGATGTTTGGCGAAACCAGTGTTTTAGCCTAAAATAGAGTAAAAATCGAATGAAACCATGTGACTGCCTGCTCAATATTTAATCAGTCTAACAACACGTAAGCTTTGGCAGACACTGGATAACAGGGATTTCTGGTGACTAGGCTACCGGTGTTTCTCTTATCTCTGCTTGTTAGTTTTACAGTAAGGCTTCTGCATAAAGACACTTAAACAGATGCTCACCAACAGAGTCAACGCTGCTCTCTAGTTTGACTCTACTCTGCTCTTCGTCTTTCCTCCGGCTGGCATCATCTCAGTTGTTCACTCCCTGTTTCATCTTAATCACATAGCTCAGTATGGAGATATGCGACATGTCCTTCCAGCATGTATTATACATCTGTAGGGACTTAGATCAGTGTTACAGTGGAGAACGCCCTGATAGATACAGGAGCTTCACTAAAAGCTGCCAGCACTGCATTTTTTAGTCATTACATTAAACTTATAACATGAGCTTTGTTGTACAAGACATTCTGCAGTTGGGGAACAAAAGAGTGGCAGAGTGGAAACGTGGATTTACTGGTGACGCGATGGACGTTCGACACAGCGGCGTAGGCTCAGACCTTTTTAGTTGTTGCCATGCTTCCTCTGTCGACCCCAAACTCCAACGCTGCGCTGTTATTTCACCGCGCGTCACACTGATACATTTTCATTCGAACAAACCTAATATAATAGGTCTGATCTTTTAATAGCTGTTCAATATTAAATTTCACTTATTTTATTTAACCCCCTTTTAACCCTGTTAGACCCCCATAGTGTTAAATGGCTTTTGTACAAGTGTCCAAGAGGAGATAGAGAGCAGTCTGTTCATCATTGCTTACACAATAACCAAACACTTACAGAATTAAAACGTCTAAACTAAAAGAGTTTAGCGCTTGCAGCTGGTTGTGACACCTCTGAATCATCTGCATGTACCTTACATTTACTGTTGCTTTCAACGACTCCCTGGAGATGAAATTTGTGAGCAAACAGCAGTCACGTGCATTGTTGCCATGGTAAATGTTGAGGAAGTTCAAGCTACAACTGTTGTCCAGAATGAATGTTTCACCCCGTGTAAGGTTCGGATGTTTCCACAGCACCATGACTGCACTGAGCAAGTATTAGCACGCTTACATGCTAACTGGATTAAACTTCACAAACATGGTGCTTGCTAAACATCACAGCAGCTTTGTCTGAGCGGATGTTTGAAGTGTCTCTGCGCTGGAGTGCCTCATGCATGGACTCGCAGATGTTTGTGACTATTCCACCGGGTTGCCGTGTCGTTATTATTGTGTCGTACAAGGATCATCAGAACAGGAAAAATGCTAAATGGAAAACTGTGTGCAACGAGTCGAGTTTCCCCCTGTGGTCTGTCATTAATTGAAGTAAAAGAACATCGGTCTGGATTATGAAGTGTTCCCTCCCACCCTGCTCCACCTAGGACAAGCTAACAGGCCTAACCCCTGCCCTGCCACACCTCTCATGCACATGCTACACACACATTCCCCCTCTGACACTGCTTTCATTTGGGCGTGAAATAGATTCCTACTGTCTGCCAGAATGCACCACCTATCTCTGGATGTGATTCTTTTTCACTCTTTTTTTTCCTTCCCTTTTTTCCTTTCTCCGTGCCACACGTGTACCCTTTTGTTTTTCCAGAGAAAAATACCTTGCTCAAAACGCTCGTCCCCGGGAACACATTCCCGGGTGATTAAGAACGAAAAATGATTTGAAATCCCACAGAGACTAATATTTTATTTGACAACTAGAATTAGATCTAAATAAGAAACACATGATGGTCGTAACCTTTTTAAAACAAACCGCAGTCATCCCTGGAATCCCCAGGAGAAAGGCATGTTCATGAAATTCCTTCATAACTGGCACACACACACACACACACACTGAATGTGTGAGAGAGATTGTAGTATAAAATATTAATACCTCCTGCTGCCACATGATTTTACATGTCCAGGAGCAGAAAGTCTGTTTTCAGAGAGGAAAGAACTGAAGTTATGCAAAATGGTCTTGTTAGAGCAAGTAATGAAAGTAAACCCTGGCTACGATCAGTCAACAAAAGCTATATAATTTGATGTTTGCCAAGTGTCAGCTCCTTAACTCTGTCATAATGTGACACACATTGTTTGGATCATAACAGTTTGCAGACACTTGGATCAGCCAGCTATCTGAAGAATGATCTTTAAATCTGCAGAACAGATGATGATAACCAGGTAGTGACAGTTTCTAATCAGACACTAAATCACCTGCAGCCTGTTGGTTACAGACATCTCAAAGAAGCTAACAAGGCTAAAGCTATCCAGAGCCAGCAGCCTCGGTATGAGCAATCATGGGGGGGGGGGGCTGTAAGCTCAGGAGGTAGAGCAGGTCAGCTGCTGATTGGACGGTTAGTGGTTCGATCCCTGGCTCCCCCAATGCCAAATATCCTTGGGCAAGATACTAACCCAGACTCGCTCTCCGATGCATCCATCACAGTATGAATGTGTCAGAAAGCACTGAAAGTATAGATAACAGTGCTTTTGTGTTTGGGCGAATGCGGCGTATTGTATAGAGCGCTTTGTGTACTCCAGGAGAGAAGAAAAGGGCTATATAAGTATCAGTTTACCAATCAAAGCAGTTATATAATTTAATACAAGGTTCAATGTCCTGTTACCTGGTGACGTTATACAAATACTGCAGAATTTAACTGACTTTTGTTTAAATAGAAATTGTTGCACCTGCTTTGGTTTGATGAGGTACATTTGTGAGGTAAAGGTGGCTGTTTATCTCTTCAGTTATCTGTAGCTGTTTCCAGCTGGAGAGGAATTCATTTTCAGTTGTTTCAGGAGATCCATGGCTCACTGCAGTTTAGAGAGACAAATCCTTTCTTTTAATTGTAAAAAGATTATTTCACATTGAAGAAAAGTTCTAGAAAGAAAGTTCTAGTAAGGACTCCAAACTCTGATGTAAACAGGTTTTCTTAAGTATGTGTAAATATACTGATTTACACGTAACAGTTTTATTCTCTGCTCAGAATCGAAATCTGTTCTACCACAAACTCGCTCATACTGCAGAGGAAGCATCAGGATGCAGTGATTTGCATGTGGGCTGGAGGAGGCGGGGATCGAACCCGTGACCTTCTCAACAGCAGATGAACACTTGTCCTCCTCGTACTCTTCTTCAATTAAACCACAGAGTCCTGAGGGAGGCAAAGCTGCCTCATAATGATTACTTTAAAAGACCAAGGAGACACGCTTTTATTTTGGTAGGCCTATGTCTGAATTAATCAACGTTTAAGAAGCAGATGTGAGCTTTGGTCGTCTCCGGTTTACTGTGTTCATCAAATGTGCACGATATCGGGCCCTTTAATGTGTAGAAGTGAACAAACTGTCAGGTAAAATCAGTCAGTGTTTTAGAGGTTGCACCTTATCACCCATACGGTGCTTCCCACATTCATCAGGCCACCGCCGCACATTGTAAGCATTATGTCACGGCTGCCCTCAACTAACATTTCATTTTACCCATTTGAACCAAAATCATTTTTTATGTCTCTGTAGTGGTTAATCCACCAGTTTGCTCAGGCTTTTTAATCAGTTATTGATATTAATATTTAAATTTCATATTTAAGCTGAAGAAATACTAAAAGACGTATTTATTTTTAGACCAAGATTGAACTGTTTAATTGACATTATTAGTTGAATATTATGCTTCGTTGTTTTCGGACTTCTCAGCAAAGTCGAGTCACGTTTAATGAAAATAGAATTTTTGTTTTTAAACATATTTTTGACAGATTCCTTTTGTTTTTTTGTTTTTTTTATGACAGGTGGTCTAATAAATTTGTACAATAGCTAAAATGACCTTTTTGATCTATCTTTACATCTCAAAGTACTTTAATCCCCAGAAACGGGGCCTCAGAATATATTATATTAAATTGCATGCAGCTGATTACAGATATGAAGAACTACTAAACTTTCCTAATTTCCTGGAGGACAACCATTTGGACTGTGCTCTTTTTAATCCAATAACAGCAGAACTCCAGTAAGACTGGGAGAGAGTATATGCTGTCCAAATGCGTCACATCCATTTGTGAGTAATGATAACATCATTGCTGAACTTTGATTATTAGATTAGATTTGTTCGACACATTGAGGGATTCTATTCTCATACAATGTGTATTTGTGGGTACATGGACGGATCAGATGAATGTGTGTGGTGGCATGTGGTCCCACTGTGTGAACACGCTTTTATACGTTTTGCCAGTTTCGCTCGGAAACACGTGGACGTTTCTGTCTCTGGATCTTTAATGCAGTCGTTACTAGTACGGTCGTGGTTCATATATGTGGTTATATGTTGGATCTGTCCCCTCCTCCAGATATTTTGCTGCTGCTGCTGTAAAGACGGCCTACAGTTTGTTTGATTTTCATCAAGATTTGCACAAGAAGTAAAAACTTTCTGAATGTGAACTTTCACTTTTTACAAAACACAACCCACACAGAGAGAGACACAGTCTCAGTGACTGTTCAGTGTGATTCATCAGCATTACTGGCAGAACAGTAACTTTATTATAACAGATCTTATCTGCTCTGCCCTCCTCACCATTTGAAAGCTCTGGGTCTTCTGGCTCTTTCTTCTTTGTCCAACTCGTGTCTACAGGGTTTGTGGTATTGCTGCTTGTTTGCAAAGAGATCGAGGGACCAGCCAGATGGGTTTTACTCTCTCTCTCTCCCTCTCTCACACACACACACACTGCCTTGAAGATAGGGTGCACAAATGATTTTTTGTTCAGCCTTATTAAACCACTCACAAACAGAAACATACTTTTTCTTAAGACACACATCCTCATATTGAACTTTTGAAACAGATCAGATCTCTGAAAAAAATCACAGTTACAAGAAAATTAACAACTTGTTGCAAATTTTATTAAAAGTTCAAAAATGCAGAGATTTTCAATTGAATGCATGCTCTAATTTCAGACCCTGATGAAGGCCACAGGCCGAAACGCGTTGGTCAATCAATAAAGTTGTTCATCCTCTTTTAAGTGTTGCTGGAGTTCCTGCATTTTGCTTTAATTTCAGACACAGCATACGTGAGAGCAAACGTGTGCTGCTGCGTGAACAGAAACCCTCCACAGTTTGTTATACGTGATCAAAGCAAACTCAGACTTTGAGGAAGGTCAGTTCCTTTGTGTATGGTGCCATCTTGTGGAGACAGAGAGGAGCTGCTGCGTAAAAAAACTATTTTTCCCAAAGCATTCGACATCTAACGCTGTTTAGCTCTGCATTAGCACGCTACACAGTGCGTATTATATCTGTGCATCAACAAATAGAAACACAACTGTATGAAACGTGCTCCGGGAGAAATTTAACTTGATGACGTCATTTCAAACCGACTGACATATTGGTCCGTGCATCCTGACCTGAAGCAGGTCAGACGACCGTAACGCCCTGTTAGCAGGATTATCCAAATCACCGTTAGGATGTCCGCAGCGGCCCGAGTCCTCGCACCTACACAGACACGTGACCACATTACCTCATTCACTACTCCAGGAGTAATGTGGTCACTTCTTTGGCTCCCAGCTCGACGCACAATTAACTTTGCTTGCTCAGTACAACCCAGTGACACCTCTCAGGTCACCAGCTGGGGATCGTTTAACTGACCCTAGAATTAGATCTCAGTGTCCTCACTTCTTTGAACGTGCTGCTCGCTGACCCGAGGTTATTACTGTGTGTGTCTGTGTGTGTTACCTGTGATAAAATGTAAAACGTATGTAAAATTGCCATAATTTCGAACAATAAGAACTATATATATATCAAAGGTTTGTAAGTTTGAATCAAAGTCCTTGGTTATTTATTTTTAAGGATTTTCTAAATTAGAAATAATTCAAGTTGCCAGAGGAACCGGAACCTGAAATCCAATAAAAGCTGACTTTACCCGAAATTATGTGGGACTTTTATTCACCCCGTGTCACTTCCGACATCGTTGACATTTGTTATTTTCTTTAAGAATCTAAAGACATTCAGTACTTCAGTAAGGCCTTTTATTGGATCTGAGACCTTAAAAAAAACATGCACAGGAAACGACACAAGCGATTGATTGCAGACGGACGCAAAATTGTTGGTTAATTGTTAATTATCAAAATAAAATCCTCTGACAAGTTGGGACGTGTCCACGTGACGACCAGGCACAGCTCACGAATTTCTCGTGGGAAGACGTCCGCCAGATTTCCACCGACTCGGAGGTACGAGTGTGTACCGTGCAGCCAGCGTGCAGTACATGATGTGACCACAGTGCGGCAGCACACGCAAACACGTGGCACCTTACACAACGTCATTATCAAACAGTGAAGGGGAGTTCAGTAACAGCTGCAGCCTGTGGCCCGTCGGCCTCTGGGCAGCCTCACCTTTTCCTCTAAATTGTGGATCAGCGTGGAGTTTGGCAGCAACACAACGCACTTCTGGGGCACAGAAGTGAAGCTGATGAGCGAAGCTGCGTTTTCACTGCTGAGGAAAAGAGATACTGGACCGAGCTGGGACCGGACTGGAAGACGCACAGCACCTTAAACCGCACCAGGAGCAGCTCCGCGCCTCTCTCCATACATCCCATATGCCAGACCACAGAGTAAAGCAGCTGCTCTCCTCAGTATTCAGTCTCTCCTTAAAGAGGATGCCATCGCTGAACTGTGCTCCAGGCTGGAAGGGTTTCCCCGCAGTGACGGGGCAGAGGGACTGGCCTCTTTACTTGAAGCATGTGTTGAATTTGGCTTAGAAGCCCACAGCGCTCACACTGATGAATGAGTGCCTGGAGCTACTCTCCAACAGGGACATCGGGGTGGCACAACTTTGCCGCCTGGGTGAGGTGGTGCGCGCCCCGGAAGGCCGCTGGCACGCGTGCTGACAGAGGTGTTGGACTGTGTGTGCGCTTTTGTGGAGGAGGCTGTCATGGTCTACTCCCTGCTGACGCCGTTTTGTGAGCCTGCCAGGCAGCAGCAGCGGACCCGAGTCCTGTCTGCTTTGCACACAGACACACGAAGGCTGGCCCAGCGGCTGAAAGCAGGACAAGTCAGTGATATTCTGCAGGCCTCGTTGAAGCTCTCACTTAAACATCCACAAACTTTAATCGTTGTCATTTAGGAAACACAATAATAATAATAATATTGTTTAGATGAAGTTTTATTGTACTAACGTTTTGTTTCACAGACTGTTTCCCTGGTGCTGAGACTGAGCCACAGGGCCTCGCAGGTCTTTAAAGCTTTTTGTGATGAATCATGAAGGTACTCTCTGCTTTGATGACTCTGGGACAGCTCATGGCTGAGTTCTTCATCATTTTTCTATCTTCTCATGTCCAGTTTTGGTGAGCCTATGTGTAGCCCTGTGTTTCTGTGCTTAGCTCAGAGGGGAGGCACTCGGTCTGGTCTTCTGGTGCTGAAGCCCATCAGCTTCCAGGTTTCACAGAGATGCTCTTCTGCATACCTTGGTTGGAACGAGTGTTTCTGGAGCAGTCGTGCCATTCTCCTCTGATATTAACAAAACATATTTACGCAGAGACCAGCTCCTCCTCTTTCCAACCATTCTCCATAAACACTAGAGATGGCCGTGTAGGAAAACGTATAAAACACACATCTGCCCCCAGCAACATAACACCTTCAGAGTTCCTTGACTCGCCTTTCTTTCTCATTCTGTTTGATCTTAAGAGAGGTGTAGCTAACAAAGTAGCCCGTGAGCGTCTCACCCGTGTGCTGGGATAGACTGTGTTGTGGCGAGAAGTTTCCATTTCTTCCTTTTTGTTTAGACGTGGCGATTTGCTTGGATGAGAATGGATTTGTTCTGCCTCCGTCTCAGTGGGATGGCAGATCGCAAGAGGTAAGAACTGATGTGACTGTGGGTTTCAAACACTAATGTAGCTGAAAGACTCCTGTGAGGCTTAAACATGCTTTAGAAATGTGAAGCCCTGTTTTGTTTAGAGGAGCTTTTCTTCATGTGTTGTCCACATGTAGAGTGGCGTTGAGTTTGGATTGTTAAAACTGTTCCTGAAGATAGAAGATGTGGGTTTTGTTTTGTAGTTAGAAGTCTGCTCTTCATAAACTACGAGGACCTAACAGATCGAGCAGTTTGTAAAGTGGGTTTATTTACAGTGGACTCGACACTCACAGAAATGAACTCTGAACTCAAAGTAATTCTATAAATGTATTGCTGCTTATTGAAATAAACTGTTAAATTCTCCTTTTTGGCTCGTTAACATGCCATCTTTAGAGTTTTATATTTATCACGTTGGTCAGAAATATCAAATTATTTATTTCCTTCTTCTTCTCGTCGCTCTAACAGATCCTTACTTTGAGTTTGAGAAACTGCAAAGAGGAACAGATCCAGTATCTTTACGACGAGATCTTTCCTGCTGCGTCCAAGTTCAGTTCTGGTTCTGTCAACAATCAAGCTGCAAACCAGTTAAACTAAAAAGTCCGCAGTGAGATAAGCGTCCTTTTAATCTGCTCGAAGTACCAGCGATACCAAGAGGCCACTTCGCAAGCCGTCAGGCTCCATCAACGGAATTTCCTGGCAGGCTAACAAGCACATTTCAAGTGTTTGTAAGGATGGACAGACTGACGTGGCCATGCTTAAGAAGAGTACTCTGTAATCTATTACTCTAATACATCCCCGACACGTTGTCTGAATGTTTCTTTAGGGTTCTCATGTAACACCGTGGAAATATTTGATACATTTAAGCGTCAAACTTTTACCTTTGACTTTACTTTTACGGGGTTAAAGTGAAGTGAAGACCTGCTCTAGAGCAAGTCATCTACCGATCGGAAGGTTGGTGGTTCGATTCCTGGCTCCCCCTAGTCTGCATGCCAAATATCCCTGGGCAGGATACTAACCCCAAGTTGCTCTCGGATGCAGTCATCAGAGCGTGAATGTCGGGGAGAAAGCACTAAGACAAATGTGAACGCACAGGTTGTGTAAAGCGCTTTGAGTGCTCGGGATACATTTACACACAGGCTCTCAGATTTCCATTAAAAGGTTTTCTTAAACATTGTAACAATAAGTAATATTTGAGATGATGTGGAGCGTCCCCTGCTGGCTGGAGGTAGGGTCCCAGTTACATATAAACTTTATTGCCACTTTTCTTGGTAATATGCATGTTATAAGCCATTTTCTATTCTGATATTCGTTTATTGTTAAATTTTATTTATTTTTTACATGAATAATAGTAAGACAAATAATGTATTGTAGTCACTACAACACATTCAGCGTTTTATTAGCTTCAGAGATTCGATTTCTCCTCCTCGGTCGTGGGTTTGGGCATCTTCCTCCTAAAGGAGCAAACAGTGCATCGAATAATTAGAGCTCTGACTCGGGCAACAACCTGAAGGAACAGGAAACGCTGCAAAGGCTGATGTCAGTGTGTCTGTACTCACCTGGCAGTAACAGGTGGCAAGATATTAGAGCGGGGGCACGCCGTGAGGACGAGCTCTCCTCTGACAGCTTCCATCATCAGGTTCTGGAGGGTGTTCATCAAAACAAGTTCACTCATGAAAGCAGACACGTGTTTGGGGGCATGGGGCGTGTTTCCTGAGCGCGCTGCTAGCTCCTCGCTGTCCCCTGCCCTGCTCAACAGAACCGCAGTCTGCGGTCTGACGGGGGAAGGAGAGCTGGGACACAAACACCGACCGGAGGATGGAAACGATGAGCTGTCAGGTGAGGACAATCCTGCGGGCCGGTAGGTGTCGGGCTCGGAGGTCGAAGAAATCAGACAATGGATGAAGGCAGAGTCATCGAGTATGTCGCTGAAATACAAAAGAACATACGTAATTTATTTTCACAATGTTCTCCATCTGTAAATTATAATAAATGAAATGGATGTAGAAAAACAGATTTTGTAGACATAGACGGGCTGTCCATCGTGCACGTGGCCGTACCGTAGCAGACAGCTGAGTACGTGTAAGAAGATCCCTCTGTCGGGGCTGTGTGCTGGAGCAGGCAGCCCCGTAGGGAAGGCGGGTCCAGGATGATGCATCTGAACGGACTGAAGGCTTCTAATAGCAGCAGGAGAAATGACGTCATCGCTTCAGCATATAGAGCTAAGCTCAGGGTTTGAAGCAGGAATGAAGGACGGAACATATTCTGTAGTGATTTTTGACAGAAGACTTTACCTGTAATGTTTATTAAAGTAATCAGGACAGTTCTTTAGGTACTCTATAAGCCCATGGGAACGTGCTGTAACCCTGAGACACAGCAGAGCAGGTCTGGGGGGGTTGGGGCGCCTCCGTAATTTTGCTATTTGTCGCTGTGCCCGCAGCTCGTCTGTTGTTAGCTTAGCACCTGCAGTGGCTGCTTCATAAGCACCACCGGCACAGATAGGAGGAAGGGTCTAAGTGGAGAGAGAAGACGCAAACAGGAAGTCAGAATAAAAGCTTCAGATTCTTTTAAAGTCTAGTAATTATTTCAATAATAAAATCACAGAGACAACCTTATATTTTCTCAGTGGTGGACCTTTTCTTACAGGAACTGCTGGGAGTGTCTGTGATGAGACAAGGAGTGAAACTCATTTGATTTCTACATGATTAAAATGTAAAAATTTGTCTTTGAAGTCAGACCTCATCTATCAGAACTCTTTGGCTCTCTGTGGTGTTTTTGTCCGTGATTATTAATTCATCTTTTTGTCTTTTTTCTTCTTCCCAGCGCTGCAGAGCGTCGTTATACCGAGTAAGTTCAGCTTCCAGAGTAACCTGGACAAGAGAGGAAAAGGAATCTGGTAATTCTTTGCTTTTACATTCATCAGGTCCCAATCAGCCATGGCAGAATTCGGGTCTTAGGAAGTTAAAAAGAAGTGAGAAGTTTAATCCTGCTGAGGTGGTTTTCAAAAAGGACCCTGAGGTTTTTACCTGCATCAAGGTAAAAATAAGGAGTACTTATTTTAGCTGCAGTAAGTTCTGTTTCATCCAGCCTTTTAATATCTTGGATATTGTCAAAGGGGGTGACACAGTGGTACAGTGGATAGCACAGCAACAAGGTCCTAAGTTCAATTCCACCATCAGGCCAGCGTCGTTCTGTGTGGAGTCTGCGTGTTCTCTCTGGGTCCTCCGGCTTCCTCCCACAGTCCATGCAGTTAGTGGGATTAGGTGGATGCAGGAGTGTGAATGGTTGTCTGTGTGTCCATGTGTTAGCCCTGCGACACACTGGCCTACCCTGAAAAACCTGAAAACTCACAACATGCCTGCAGGGGTAACGTAAAAACGGAAACAGGAGAGGTCCGAGCACAAAACCCTGAGAAGATGCATCCAACCCCGAGTGGGTAAGATGGCCTGTGACTTTCCTGGGACAACACTAAGCACTGCTGCTTCCTACCACACTGCAGTTTTTGCACAGAGGTGGTTTGTGGAACATGACAAAGACTTCAATGTACTGATCGAGTGGTGTGAACTGGGCCTTTATGCCACCTGTAACAAAGCCTAAACCTCACAGTGATGCAGCTGTGTTACCTGACAGACCAGATCCAGGTGATAAACTGTGGGGTAATCAGCAGAAGTGAAGGTGAGGACACAAAGGGCACACTCCCCCGGACAAAGACGACCTCGGTCTGGGTGGATCTGCACAACCTGACACAACACATCAAAGCTCATCAGCATTACACTTATGCCGCAAATATCATCTGATCTTAGAGATGATGGAAAGAAAGAATAAAATAATGAATACAAGCCACGTTTGTGTGACCTGCGACAGTCAAACAGAGCCTCACAAAGAAGGCAGATCGGTGTTTTTCCCTCAAAATCTACCCAAATTATGGCTACCTTTGCACCCTCCTCTTCCTGCGGGTTGGTGCGCTGGGGCAGGGCCCATGCATAGTGGGCAGTGTCTGCACGAGACACGTTGGTGAGGAAGAAGATTCTGGAAGACTGTGAGCACACAGGGATGTCTCCTAGAAAGATGCTGTCCTCAGACAGGAACAATACCTGCATAAAGCAAACGTGTTAGAATTCAATTGAAATAATATTTGAATGAGACGCAAAAAAGATTAAAATTAAAGTAGCCTCACGTGTCCCGGGAAGGGCACCCTCCTACCACAGGGTCCAAAAGCTTGGCTGCTGTTACAGCGGTTTGAGGAGTCCTGTGTGAGGCTGCTAAGCCCAAGTCCCTCAAACCTTATGACCGTTGAGTCCGTTGAGTCACTACCTCTGACGTGGATAGGAACATCGACCTGGTGATACGGAAACGACACACTGGTCATTCAGGGACAGAGTGACTATCATTACTGATCTAAATGACTATGACCTAAGCGATAACAATGCCATGGAAGAAACGTCTTTGGAATCGGGTTGTGTAAAAACCCCGAAGGACCGTGCTGGATAAGATATGCAGAGCATGAAGTCATTCGTACGTGATACGTCTTAGCCTCCAATGGTGAGAAGATCCATTCCAGCGCGGCAGTTTTCCCCGGAGGAATTTCTCCTTGAGGGTTGAGGCAGCGCAGCACTGGATGGTTAAAGCTGTCAGCTCGGAGCTGTGACAACACAACTGTGTCCACTTCGTACCACACCGGCACCTCCCCGCCATTGTGTAATTCATACACCTGCGTGGCAAACAACCAATCACAGATCTTTTTGTTACTTTATCAAACCTTTGGCTGCAAACATCCTCTCACTGAACACACTTCACCAGAACACACACCTGCTTTGGAGGACTGCGGTCTCCAATAGTTACAGAGGTGAAGAAGTGTTGGTGCGAGTCAAAGTGGAGATATGGCCGGTCCCTCTCCACCGTCGCCCCCTGAAAATTCAGCTGCACACAGGAATAAGTGAAATAGACACAAAGACAATGAAAACAGTCCAATGCAGCGAATGTGTTGATGTGAAAACAAAGTACATCATCCCTTAAAACGTGAACTGTCACATGAGTACGTTGAAAATGTTTCTTACAGAATGCCAAGTGCTTGCTCGTAGGGGTTTGTTTGATGGTTGGGTTTTCTCCATATGACTGAAAGGTCCTTACTTTTCAAAATAAAGTACCATGAAGCAACTACTGTTGTAATTTGGTGCTATACAAATAAAACTGAATCAAATTACAGAAACTTTCTCTGACTTCATAAATATCTGTTGCTTTTGTTTCTGTTTGCCATTCATTAACGTGACACGCCATCACAAAAAAGATGAGAAATGTAAAGGAACAACTGTGGAGCACGAAGCTAGCTGACCTTCGACACTAACCAGAATTATCAGGTGACTTATTAGTGCTGCACTGTTAGACCTGCGTAAATATAAAGTTAATATAAGCCTCACCAAGATCTCTCTGCCACATGAGAGCTTGAACACGACAGGAAAGTGATCTGTCCCAACAAAGACGTGACTGTGAACACAGTTTATTAGGTCATTGGTTAATAAATTAATTCGCTTCAGATTTTAGTCAACGTGTTCATGATTACGGGATATGTGCCGTCATCTGACCTGTAGCTGAAGTGTACTGCCCTCTTCTGGCCTGGGCGCAAAGTTCCAGAGCGAGGGGAAACACTGAACAACTGGTTGTCCTGAACCTGTGAATAACATGAAACATTACATATTTTTTATCTCTGTCTTATCATAATATTTTTTCTTGCAAAATAGAATAAACAAAAAAAAAATGATATAAAATGTATGACCTTCATTTGGTACAGCTCTGTGTTACTGAACTCTCCTGTCACTGCCCAGTACTCCAACTCGATCTGTTGATCCTCGGGAAACAAGAGCGCCCTAATTTCGAAGAAGACGACCACAATCAGCAGATGGTAGAGTTTACCTTCAAACCGTCACATACGCTCTACTTTCAACTACAAAAATGATAAATGATAGAGCAGACCGGTGTGTTACGCTGAAATGGCCTGTAGGGCACGTTATTTACGTACCAGTGTACAGGAATACATTCAGGGTTGTGAAACATCAGCATCAAATGTGACGGGTCTGAATTGACCGGAGCCGAACCAAAGTTAAAATCCAGCATGGTTTTGGTGAAGATGGGGGGACTTCTGTACAGGCTAGAGACAGATGGAGACAACAGGGTGGTGCACACGCCACACCCACACACGGCACGTTTAAAATGACTCTTTACCATTCAGGAGTTACAAAGCGATCTATAACAAATCCAAAATTAATCAAATACACAAAAATCAACAGACAACAACACCAAAAACGTTTTGTTTGTTTTCCTTGTTTCAGACAGCGACCTGCGCCTGGTGGGAGCCTGAAAGGGCAGTTCTTCAGAGGACGGGTTGGACCGCAGCTGGTCGTTGAGGCAGTCTAGTGAGAAGAGTTTCCATATGCGTGCCTTGCTGAGTCTACCCACACAGCCACAGCTCCACGCATCAATCACCTGCAGGGTGGGAAAGATGCCCCTGGCTCGCACGTCACAAACTGCTTGAGGAGATGACATCACACATCCTGGAGACAGACAGACAGACACGGAGAGCAGGAAAAAGCAGGCAGTGTTGCTACATAGTGACTTGGAGTTAAATTGCGGTACACATTTAACTGTATGGAGTGTGTATGCGTTCTACCGTTGGCATTTAGAGTCTTATATGTGATGGTCCAGAGGTACTCGGCTCGTCTCTGCAGTCTGACTGTGGATCGGACCACCATGGTGGAGTGAGAGGAAATAGTTCCCCTCTCCGTGTCCAGCTGTAGGGCTAAAAGGGTCACACAGATTCAATCTACACTAGTAGAATCAAATAGTACAGAGCGCAGATGAATGTATACGTGTACAGTATCACAAAGTGAGATACCACTTGGCTGAGCTGCAGAGTCAGAGTTATGTTCATCCCCCAGAATGATCTGCTGCACAGAGAGGCTGAAGGAGACCGGACAGGGGCTCCTGTTTACTAGAGGAATCTCAACGGTTCGACAATTTCCCACCAAAGTCTCGCCCACATCGAGGACGGCTTTCTCTGCCTGGGGAGGAAGGCACCTCTAAAGATCTGCTGCTGTTCCAAAGCTACAGGAAGTTATTGCTTGAATTTGCTTGCAAACTTTGTCTACAGATAGTATGTAAAAGTATGTGTACATATTTAAAACACTCAAACACATGAATAGTTCCACCTCTATCCAGCCCCTGGCACCCACTCCCTCCACTACAAGGGTAAGGCTTGACTTGTTGGATCCATCTGACTGGACAGGCCAGTAGGTTAGAGTGGGCTCTAGCTTGTGTGCTTTCTCTGCCAGCGGACTGAAGGTCCATGTCTGGATCTGTAAACAAAATAAGCAAATTAAGCAGGTTTTTTTTTTAATGTAAGTTCCAAAGTTCCTGTCTACATAAATGCACGGCATGCACTCCTCTCTCAGTCTCTCACAGAGATCTCATTGGGATGCACTTTGCCAGCATCTGGTTCGACAGAGATAAGCTCCCGGTCTGGCTCCGGAATGCTCCACTGGAATCTATCATGAACGGAAATCAGAGAAAGCCAGCTGTAGACAAGATTAATGATCCTGAGGTAAGACCAGACTACAAACAACACACTGAAAAATGTCGGAAAACACGACCAGAATGAGAGTGCATGAACCAAATCAGCACACCGACCTCACTGGCAACAGGCTTAAGTTCCTGATGTGATGGGTGCGCTGGGCCCGCGAGCCCACCGCTGTTGGCTGGAAATACAAATTGCTGCCTCCTTCCAGGGACAGCTTTCCCACCACACTGACAACTGTCAGTTTCTGAAGAAGAAGGAGACATTCACAGACAGCAAAATAAAAATAAGATAAAAAGTGAGTGACTGTTGACGGTCGGGCCTGGTGCGGGGCAGTACCTTTGTGAGCCGAGATGCATTGAGCTGCAGGTGTAGTTTAAACTCCTGGTTACAACTGTCCTCTGCTGGCACTGCTCTGAGCGACAGGATTTGGTGATCTCCTGGCTGGATCAAACCACAGCTTGGAACTACAAACACTGGTCCTGCACGGGCAGGGTTTGAGCTGCGATCCAAACAGAAAGTGAGCGGCAAGTCTCCAACATTGTGAAGCAGGACTGTCCGATAGGAAATGACGCTGAGGTCTGGGAACACCTGCTAGAGAAAAATCATTTAGAAATAGCTGCTGTCAAAGGAAACAGTTCAGCAAGCTCTAGATGCTGTTTCTAAGAAAGAACATTTGATTCGTTATCATAAAGATGTTCATGAGGATTTGAAAAAAGTGCATTTTTTTGTTGTGCTTGGGTCTCACCACGCGAGGGGGCTTTACGGAGCAGCATGGAGCGAAGTGTTCTGTGCCTGGCTGAAAGGAGTGGCCGATCACTCTGAGGGTCACACACCAAGGCGGACACACACCTGAGTCTTGACTGTCCTGCAGAATCCAAAGATGCATGATTGACAGCAAAGGTTTCAAAGCATGTGACTGTTTAAAATACTTCATCAAAAAAGCACAGCTGCCCGTTGTACCGGACTGTTTACGGCAGTGTATAAAATAACAATACCTTATAGTATGCAAAGCATTCAAGTTGTCCTCCATGCAGAGTACTGCGCTGCTTGGGGGCGTATGTCACTGTGAACAGGCTGGAATTTAATGGATCCAAGTCACAGGATGATGGAGAGGGGGAGAATGGAGACCCTTGGGCAACAGTCCACACAAGCCTTGAAGGAAATACATGATATAAAAGCAGCACCGGTCAGATAGTAAGGGAAGATTTTAGACAGAAAACCAAAAGGACTGTCTCCTGTCCCAGAAGGACAGAGGCCACACTGCAGAACATGGATACATACCTGAGTTTCCTCCTGGTGTGGTTCGTGATAAGGACAGACTGCGTGAAAGCAGATGAAGTAGATGAAGAAGATGTATGCTTGTGATTAAACAGCAGTTCGGTCGGCGCCACAGATACGCGTTGTAACGACAATGGAGATCTCGAACAGAGGGGATCCGTGGGCCCCAAGCAGGCTCGGTAAAACTCTCCCATGGCCGTGGTTGGCCTGGACGGCTGTAAAACAGCACAGACAACGAGTCAGAGGGACCAGCCTAAGCCTTCACTGATGTTTAAACAGGGAAATGTGAAAATGGAAGCATACCCCCTCCACAGCGGAGTGCACCCCCTTCTGGTTAGACTCTATTTTATGACCTCGCAGGGCTCCCGGGGCACGCGGTGAAATCTGTCTGCCGTCCTGCTGAAGCGTGTGCAGACCCAAGTGTTCAGGTTTTAGTATGGCAGGTTTCTGGTGCTCTGAGCGACAGGTACCAACCAGGTCAAGAAACACCGGCTCCTGAAAGGGACATTACGTAAGCACGCAGGTGGAAATACTCTTGTCTCCATGCTGTGGTTTACACGTCTTACCCCGTCCAGTACGAGACATGCCACTCTCCTGTAGTGTGCATTACTCTGCGTGGGCCTGTAGGTTGCCTTGACTCTGGTGTGGCTATGTGGAAGAACAGCGCCACTTGCTGGTAGGATACTGAACACACTATTCCCACTACAGTCAATATCCCATTGGTAGAAAGCCTCAGCAACTGAAGTATTAATGAGCTCCACCGTCCGTACAACTGCTCCTCCTGCTTCAACACATTCAAAATCCACCACGGAGGAAGACAAGGCAACTTTGGGACCTGCAAAAGGAGATTTTCATCTTGTTTGTGGTTATAGATTATCTTCCTTTTATCATTTGAAAATGATTGCCTTAGGAGTGTACGTGTGCTTTACTAAAAATAAAGAAACTGAGTTTTCCTTCATGTCTGGGCCTCTTACCGATACAACGTCCACAGAGTTTGAGCAGACTTTCGCTGAGCATGCCCTTACAGTTTAGAGACAAGTACTCCACTGAAACAGTATCCACCACAGCAGAGGAGTAAGTGACTGTAACCCGCCGTGCTTCACCGGGTGCCACCTCACCACGGGTGACATCACAGCTGAACTCTGATCCAACCGAGGGCACCCCACCGGGCAGCCGTGACAGAGAAAAAGACGCGGTTACCTGCAGGAAAGGAACCAAAGATGTTTGGGAGAAGGCTTCGAGCGTGAACTTCTGCACTTGTGTCTCTTTGTGTACTACCCACCGGAGAGGGGTTAAAAATGTCAAAGTGTTTCTGCAAACTCATGCCAACAGCAACAGGACCAAAGTCCACCACTGGGCCACCATTATCTTCTCCCCCTTTGCTGCTGGGATTTTTCACCAGTATATATGGATATTTA
>VUQR01022809.1:0-15915 GCA_015108515.1 Hemichromis elongatus | reverse complement strand
TTGAAAGACTGACGCGTCAGCTTTGACTATTTAAAGTATATCTAATAATAACTAGAATGGACTTTTACAGGGAGGTAAATACGATAGTGAGGAGGAGGAGGAGGAGAGCTATGACAGTTCGTCACACTGACCCGTACCCACTGACACTCTGGGTCAAATCTTTGGTTTGCTAGTTACAGTACCTAGTCCCTGTAGGAGGACAGCGCAGCTGCTCTCGAGCCTGCCCTCTTCTCCAAACCTGCAGAGAGCCTGCTCCTGGCACACCAGTGCCTCTTTTGGGCGAAAGACCACAGTGAGGTGACACTCCTGACCAGGTTTCAACAGGCCCTGCTCTGGACTGAGCTGGAACGGTGCAGGGCACTCCCACTGGAAGTAAGTATGGAGTTTACTACAGGATTAAATAAAAAAGCGTTATTGGCGATTAAACGTAAAATAAAGCAAGCGTACTATTTCCTCTCCACATAGAAAACCCACAGACAGGTTAAATGAAATACACACGGAGACATAATGGTGTACCTGGCATTTTTTAACGGGAAATCAGTGCGTGCGCAGTGTTCAACAGCACAGAGCGGGAGCATCACAGATTCAGGAACCTCCAGGGTGTGAGAGGGAATGACGGCACGGAGCCGAACTTGAAAGCTGCCTTCTTTACCTCCAAATCCAACGCTGTCCTCATACTCGCACTGTCTCAGACACACACAGTGTTACACAAGCAGAAGACATCAAAGCACAAAGTGAGGCGCTGTATTTAGTTTATCATCTACTCAGGATTTTATTGAAACAATTCAGTTACTTTTAGATTTATCTGCTCTCTATACATCCGTTTATATCACGTAATGGTGCTGACTACAGAGACACTGATGCATGAGTGTGCAAGCGTGTCTACCTTACATTTGGAAGCACTGGTATTCTGTCTGATTTTAATATGTGTTACCCTTTGAAGAGGTTTAAAGGTGACTTGTATGGAGAAGGAAGTCCCCGGGCTGATTAAAGCTACGTGAGGAGCCAAGGTGGAGAAAACCTTGGACTCAGGAGGCCTGTGAAGGGAAGAGTGGGACGTGTTATCTGCAGGGATGAAACAAAGCTTAGCTCAGCACAGTGCAGGACTGAAAGATTAAAAACCTTATGTGTAGCTTCGTTAGCTTGTTGTGGACGTTCTTTAACACCAGCGTCTTGGTAAATTCTCCCTCCTGCTCCCAGTCCTCCCAGACCAGCTCTGGTCTAGTTTCCAGTCCAAAGAAGCAGTTTCTTTGGCTCGATGCTCGTCGCTGACACTGCCCAACCCTCTGCCTGTGGGGAATCCCTGGATCCTGGCAGGAAAACACAAAAACAATCATTTATTCTGAATTCAAAACATTTTTTGACATCTATGGTGGACCTGAAACGGTCATACAGCAATGTCTCTTTAAAAAAAAATCATCTATATCTTCAAAATTATACATTTTTGTACAAACTTTACTTTACTTAAATTAAAAATGGATCAAATATAAATGTAAAGATCCGGATAAACGGTGTTGATACTGAAAAAGTCAAGTCAGTGTCACCTGATAGACAGAAAGAACACATGAAATATGTTCATCCTTAAGTATCAACAAGCAGGACCGTGTTCACTGCTCTTATTGAGGTTTATATCATTAGCGAAGCTGGATAAGTAAAAACTGATAACTGTGATATTGTAGTATTTTTGTCCTATGTGATACTGTTTACATTATTGAAATAAAGTAAACAAAAACAAACAAACACAGTTGGCTAAATGTGAGCACCGTGTGGCTCATCCTCGCAGATCAGAAACAGGAAAAACAAAACCAGTTATTAAGGATGCCAAACTTTACTGTGACATGTGTGTCAGTGGTGGGCTCCCGTGAAGCTGCAGACACCAGCGGGCCCGGACCCCGAGCCTCCGCTAACATGGCTGCAAAGAAACACACGCTCAGTCCTCTACACGGCAGGAAACACGGGGGACGCTTCCCCGTGGAAGATACACATGTTACGGCCAGTAACACAAACTGGTCGGTGGCTGATAAACAACCTCACCTCATCGACACGCGCAGAAAACCCTTCCGCTTTTCATCCCCTTTAAAAGAGAAGAAGAAGAAAGAAAACACCAGGAACAAACACGAGTTCGCGTTGTTGGCGTTTCCATAGCAACAAGCCTCCAGAAGAAATTACGGGGACTGATAAGGGTCATCTGCAAACTGTTACGTGAGGACGTAACCGGAGCCCTGCCGTAGTGACGCTGGTGTGATGCAGTGACGTTAGAGAGACGTTATAGCGTGGAATCGTCCTTTAAATCATTCACTCACACTGTGTCGACTTCATTATATGATTTAATTATAATTCATATTCAATGTTTCTCTCTTTTTTTTTAACAAACTTGAAAACACTTGAGTTAATTTCACAAATTTTATTAACAAGCAAACAAAAACTCAGACACTGCACTGCAAAAAAAAAATTAAATATATTAAATTCTATACCTGTTAAATAATATATTTTTACAGAGTACAACGGGAATGAGAAGATACATTTGAAAAGCAAGGCATGCAGATATTTCACTGAGTCCATGGCTTTAATTAAAGACAAGCATGTCCAAGAAACTAAAACAAAGAGAAAGCATTCAGTATCATAAAACAAACTACATCCTTTAAAAAAAAAAGTACTACAGTAGCAACGTGGCAGTTTGCTTGTTATGTGTTTGTAATGGCCTGAAACTTCAGCTGAGTTCATGTAAATCAAAGTCTCTGTCCAGCGTCTTGTATCAGAGCAGGAAGCCTGGATAATAACAACATCGACACTGACACCTCTGTCTCCTTGCCTACTACCTTCTATGAAAGTGCCATTATCACCTGTTCCTGTAGTTTAATTGCATGTGTGTACAAAGATAAATGTGTTTATTGCAGGTGGCAGGACAGGGAAGAGGGCTTTAAATCACAGAGATAAATTCAAAAAGTCTGAATTATTTGTTGATTTTAAAGTCATAAGTCACGGATTGATAACCGGCTAAAGCATTAAATGTTCAGGTACACAACAATTGAACATTTCGGATTTTATGTAATATTACTAACAGACTGAGATGTTTAGAGCACGTTCAGCACTAAAGTCCAGGCTGTAAAAAACAAACAAACCAAGCAAAACTTTTAACAAATTGTTGTTTTCATTCCAGCGTCTTCGTGCACAAAATTCCAATAGTATTAACATTTGAATAATAATGAACATAAGAAGACATATAATAAAAAAAATGGACGAGTTTATGATGGGAGAGCTCCAGTTTTTGTTCCTGGGCCTCCCGCCTCAATCTCCTCCTCTGAGTAGGAGTTGTAGTTTCCCGTTTCTCCTCCCGAATGCCTCGTGAACCCAACAGAGCCAAAGGAACTTTCCCTCAGCTCTTTCTCATCCTCATGTTCCCCTGCTATCTCCTCCTCGTCCTCTAGGCTCAGGGTGCGAGAGCCGCTGTGACGTTTGAAACTCTTCAAATCCATGCCGCTTCTTTCTCTGTCCCCGAGGCTGCTTGGAGTCACTTGTTCCCTAGTTTTGCGACTTCTCTTCCACTTCATACGTCTGTTCTGGAACCAGATCTTAACCTGGAAATGGCAGGAATCATGACAGAGTCGACGATTTAGTAATGTAGCTGGCTTAACAAACAACAAATAGCTGATATTGGCTGATATGGTCATTCACTAACTGTGTTAGCAGCAGTTAGTCTAACCTGAGTCTCTGTTAGCATGAGCGAGGTGGCCACTTCAAACCGTTTAGGCCTGGATAGGTACTTGTTGAGCTTGAACTGGTTTTCCAGTTCCAGTAGCTGCTGACTGGTGAAAGCTGTTCTGGGCCTTCGACACTTCCCCATCAAACCTGTCTGAGATGATGGAGCTGAGGAGAAACCAGAAACAGGCCCAGACAAATTATTTATGACATATCAATGATATTAATTTGTTTCCTTAAGTTGACACATTTCACTCGTTATCACTGGTAGGCCCTGTAAGGGCGCAAATCAAATGCTGGCCTATACAAAGATAATCTATAAATGAGATTAAGGAGGAAAGGAAATATTCTAAAGTCTTGGTTTCTCATCGCTGTCTGGAGGGCACGGGACAACCTGTGTCACAGTGTTTCTGTCAGTTAACACTTATTGCTTTGATGGGGGGTCATAATAACAGGGTTGCTGCAGAGGAGTAATAAACTATCGCAGGGGTCCATTAGCTTAATGAAGACGCTATAAGTGTAATCAGTTGACTGAGTGGTAGGTCTGTTTCAGGTGTTACCTCTACCATAAACACTGTATGTTATTTGTATGATATAAATCAAACTCAAACTACAGCTTTTCAATGTCAAACACGAACACACAATAAGCGTGAAGTGATCTTTACAATAAGCGCTAATTGTTTCTTGGCTCTCCTACTACCTCAGAGAAAAACACATGCAGCTGTTCACCAATCAATCAATAACTAAAGAAAAAAACGTAGAATCAGTTCACTCCGATATGAAGTGCTTTGTTGTTCTACATAAATTAACATACTGGCAAAATAGATGATCAACACACACTAAACTGATATTTATATGTTAATATTAAGCAAAAGAATGTTACAAGTTTTATTATATCTTCAAAAAACGTTGATCCACTAATTGAGAGGTCGACAAAAACATCTAACCATGTACGAAAATAACAATGCGAGAGAAATGGAAACAAGCAGGCAAACTCACTGTTATACTCTCTGAGTCTGGGCATCATCATCCCGGCTCTCATCCAAGGCTCCAGTGGGAGCGCCCCGGTGACCCCCTTCAGCTGCTCTGGATACGGATGGACCAGCTGCGTGAAGCCGGGGTACATGAAGGCGGTGTGCTGGCCTCCGAGGGCCGCCACGGGATACACAGAGCCCGGGTGCATTCCGATGAGACCCACCTGATGCAAAGCAGGGAATCCTGACTGGGACAGGTTGAAGAGATGAGACTTGGAGAGGACTTCAGACTGCGCCGGAGACGAGTTTGGATGAGGAGAGGAAGGCGTCTCTGAGCCGCCGGTCGACAGCGGGCTGTCTCCGGGGTTCCTGCTGTGATACAGCCCGGGGGGCGCGCTGTCCGTGTCCGTCCTCTGGTCCACGTCGTGCGCCAGCAGCGCATCAATTCGAAAGTTTTTGGATTTCTCCATGGTGACTGTCATTCTGACTCGAGATGTCTCCTCTGAACAGTCAGTATTATCTCGTATGAAGCGGGTTTTTTGTTTTTGTTTTTTTGTTATTTCTGTTGTTTTAAAAAACCGAACCTAAACTTAAATAAGGAAATAAACTCTTCTGATGAACTTTCGATTTTTTCGGTTAAGCTTCCACGGTCATTCCCCCTCACGGAAGAAGTGTCTTTTTCTGACCCACTGCACTAAGTCTGCGTGTAAAAAACACTTCACCGCTCCGACAGTGAGCGCAAAAATTACTCGAACCCAAGCGCACGACAAAGTCTGCTTTGTTGTGATTGGCCAGAGCTCTGCAGCAGCCCAGGGGCAGGAAACTCACAAACTCTTCTGGTGTTAAATGGTCTCGTCCTCCATGCGCATACAACTAGGTCACAGACATAGCATTCTGGAAGCCCCTGTTAGTACCATTTATGCTTTATTGAATCTGAAAGAAAGAAGAAATGACTACCCCGCGTAGCAGAACTAAGTAAAAAGAAAAGAAAGATTTTTCTTCTTTAAATGTCTGCGTTCTCTCTCTTTAATCCAGTTTCAGGTAAAGTCAAGGTGCAGTTTTCTCACACAACCTCTTACAGGCTCATTATATTACACATCCAACATGTGTGAGGTGCAAACACTCTTGACGACTATATGGCCTTAATTGCTGTAATCTTACTTAGAGTTATGACAAAAATTAATCATTTTACAGCTAACTCTTGATTAAACTTTATAGCCTGCTAAGGTTGACAGAAACCCAACTGTTCTTATCAGCGGCCGCTTCCATGATTATCGTCATCACCACACTACAGAGCACATAAAAGGGCAGTAAACTGAGAGAAAGCAAACTTTTCTTTGTTTCCCCCTGTAGACTAGAGCCACACTGACAAAATAGACACAGGTGACAGAAAACACGTAGTCTTTGGCCTTTATTCTTCTATTATACACACTGTGCATGCAGCCAAGACTTGGAAGGGAAGACAGATATGCATACAAGTAGCTGTATCTGTTCTTCTGTTGCATGCAGTACATTTTATATATTAATGTGCACAAAGGAGAGTAGCATGTGAGTAGGTATCGCTTTCCAGGAGACCTTCCCATCAACCTAAACTGATTCCTACATGTCCCAGACAAACAGACAAACAATAACTTGATTAGGGGCTAAACCGAGCAATTAAGCGTCACTTAAAGGGTTCGGCCTTCATCTATATAGACTTTTTTCCAAGTCACCAGGTGTGATTTCCTGCTGGATTTTACAGGATTGATAAGAGACAGTCATTGACCTGGGAAAACAAACTGTTCTCATGTCAAAGGCAAATACACCGACACCTGCTGAACTGCACCACGCAGCATTTAAGAGAAACGGGCTACGTGTTTAAAGTAAAAGTCCCATGTGTGTGCTGGAACGTTATATATAAATATATAGATATACTTTTTTTTAAAGTAAATTATCAGCCGCCTCATTTGACTGAAAGAGCTGTGCATATAGCAGGCTTTGATGTTCTGTAATTACATTAACTTACATCACCGATCAAATATTAAAGCATGGACGCAGCAAGGTGTCTTATCCTACCACGGTGAATGCGCCCATCAGTGTGCTGCACAAAACTGTGCATAAATAAACAGGAAGAGCACACGAAGCAGCTTAGATGTTCTGTTTATTTGTCCTCTTCTAACAAGAGCAAGCAGTTTGATAGCAAAATCTTGGCTATTTATTATAAAGTAAATGCTTCGTGTTGTAGCGTGGGCAAATTGTTCTCAGTGTCTTTGATGGTCAGATAGATCACTGTAGTGTAGGACAGATCCGAGGCTGTAAAAACCGACTGTAAAATAATTACCACTCTGTGATCTCTTCTCCGTGCATTAGATAAGGCAGAGAGAGGATATAGCTCACCATTAAATACAGTCTGTCTAACATTTCTTGATGGCCAAGCATAAATATCATAACCTTTGAGATAAGGTTCTGTAGATTGATGACATTTAAAATTTAACACCAAATAGAAACAGTGTGTTTGGTGATTATATTAGTATTGTGATTTATGGTCATTAGACTGCCTTTTTAATCATCCTTTAAAAAGTCTTTGTTTTCATATAACATCTGTGCTTAGGTTGTATCTGTTCATTGTACAGTAGAGAAGGCCTAATCGGGTGGATGAGATCTCGCTCTACATCTGTTTTTGTTAAACGCAGACATTATTCATCAACCACATTCCCTCATCTTCAGCGAGAACACCGGAAATCAGGAGTGAGGGTTTTAAGTGGGCTGCAAAGTTTTTGTTGTTATTTAAGTCTTTAAGATTTCAGATACATGTTCTCGTCTTAGAAGACATGACTGAAATTTAAGGGTTAACACAGGAAGTAGGTTCAGAGGGAAGAAGAGTTTTTAGGTGGCTGACTGATGGAAAGGCTGTGATGCAGGCCTTTGGGTTGTCTTCATTAAATTTAAGGAGGAATGTTCTCTCCTTGGTCTCCTTAGTCTCATTAGTCCTTCTTGGTCCAATTTAACACAAAAGAAACAGAAAGAAAGAAGCAGAGCAAATGTTTACTGTTTCAGAAGGATGGGTATCCTTCCATTCATGTAAAAATCCTCGAGTTTATAAATGAAATGATTTACAATTTAATGCATTTCATTTAACCTCCCCTTGTCATTCTCTCTCTATCACGCACGCACACATACACACACACACACACACACTGGCCTGACAAGAGCAACAATGCAGATCACAGAGTTAAAATGGATAAGAGCGAGCCACAGAATAGAAAAACAAGCCAACCCATCTCTCCCCTCTCCCCTCAGCTGTAAAAGAAGCGTTTATGTCGCCTCCTTTCATACACAAATGTAAAGGAGGTGGGCGATCCTGTCAGACCTCTATGGCAAAAAGGTTACCCCATTCTTGAAGTGCAGCGGCAGAGCTGATTTTATTTCACTTATTTTATGCCAAGAACTTGTTTGTTTTTTTTAAACAGGGTCTGTTGCAGCAGTGAACCTCTAATAAAATTTGTGCAATTTAAAAAAATTATTAATTTCCACCCACATTTCACTTCAGTGTGGGTGGAAATAATGCACATCATCTCATGACTCTCATGACTTTGCATAGGGCAGATTCTGTGCAGGCTCCATCATGAAAACACAATAAAATCACCTCTGTGGGTATTTTCCAAAAGTTGACACATGATTGCTCGAAGGCAGCGCTCGAGACTTCAGCTACACGTTCGCAGCTTTCCCATCGACTCCAGCAGCACGTGCAGGTCTGTATTACTGATGGTTCTTAGCTTTTGAAAACACGATGGAGCTTATTAGCGCAGTTAACAGGTTGCTTATTGCAAATAAACTGCTGCTTAATATGATGCTAACCGGAAAAGTGTTTAATATGTAGACAAGTGTTTTTTCTCTTCGGTCCAGTTTAATTTACCGCATCATCTATGAGTCAGGAATATAATATACAGTACATATTAGTCTAGTCTATGTCAACACCATGCAACCCTGGAAAGATATGGGCGTCAGACAGGGATTAACACACCTCGCATTTTAGTAAAGTAAAACATGACCGTGTATCCCAGGAGACTTTGGCTTGAGAAGAAAATTCCCCCAAATTCCCAACAGATAGAATATAATAAAGCCCGTTGTTCCCCAGCTGTCTGTGTCCTATTGTGGAATCTAGTCTAATATCTGCTTTTGGATTCTATTGTATCTTTTGTCGTACCCTAGTTTTGCTCCGATTGGCCTAATGGACCGCAGGGGAATGGAACACTTCCTAGTTGAGCAGCGGTGGGTGTTCGGGGTTGCAAGGTTCAACATTGTTCAAAATGAGTTGATTAATGACAGCCTTCAAAACGCAGACCGGGAGATAATGAGGAGGACAAGAGGGAGGGATGGAGGAGGAGGAGAGGAAAAGGAGGGGAGGCGGGAGGAGGAGAGCTGAGATTGGATGATTACTACTTAGCACAGTTAAGGGTGAGATGACAGTACAATAAGAATGAGGCTTCAGGGTAGAAGTGGAGGGAGAGAGGAGGCACATAGCTAATTACTCCTAAACAGAGGTCTGTGAATGATAGGAGGAGACAGACACACGTAGAGCTGGTTAACACACAAAGACAGGGGCAGTGACTGGGCTGCAGAGGAGTGGCCGGGGAGAGTAGTTAAACATCTGTTGCTCTGTGGGACACCCAGTCTACTCCTCAGAGTCAGGAGCTCAAAACGCTCATCGCACACATGTTCCTCAGCACGACGGTGTGAAGGCTGGGCCGACCAGTATAAAGTCGTGTACAGAACTGGTATCTTTGCACCACTGTAGTCAATATTTGTTCACATAAAACATTAAGGGGACACCAGAGTCATTATAAATCATGCTTTATGGAACATAAACTTCAAGTTCCTTGGATATTTTAGCCAGAAACATAGCGACAGAGCGACACAGGCACAAAACTAAACTCTATTAGGAAAAATCTAACTCGCGATAGTGCATCACCAAATCACGTCAGCAGTCTCCTCTTTTAGACGTTTGACACGGACAGACATCCACTCTTCTTGTCCACTCTTACATACATTTCTCTATAACTAATACTCATTCTTTCCACAGTGGAGACAGTTCAATTAGCCTTGTGATCCACAGACACTCCCACCAATCCATGTTTGTGGTTTTTAATCAGTAGCGTGTATGTGTGTGTGTGTGTGTGTGTGTTAGGCTGAGTGCTAGGTTATGAAAGAAACACATAATTCTTTGTAGTAACCTTGTGTGACACTGTCACGTCAGCTTTATTTTGTTCCCCTTCTCCTCCGGTTGCTCTAGAACGTGACACACTGAGATGAAACCTTTATTGTTGAGCGAGGCAGATTGAATAAAAAAGGCCAGAGGGAGAGGCTTGTAACTCGGAGGACGAGTTTAGGTTCCAGATTTAGATTATTGCATCGCTGGCTGCTGTGGGGGTGTTGCATTCTTCTGAAAGCATGTCCTGGAGTGACCTACAAGGTGATAAATGGGCTGAAAGCAATCTGGATAAATGAGGAAATGCTGGAATCTCAACTTGTTTCATACTGAAGACTCGGAGCAGCCTTTATGTATTTTTATTGCTTTTATTTTACAAATATTCTGCACACACCCTCCTCTTAATTTAAACAATGAGGTTTAACCGTCTAAATATAAACTTGACAAAGTTCATTAATCGCAGGTCTGGCAGGCGTCAGGTGAAGTAAATCACAGTAAATTCATGATTTAACAACAGGAACAGTTACGTTTTCATGCAGGGCCAGGTAGGGTTGGTTAGCTATTTTCCCCCAAATAAATGAAATCATCATTTAAATCTGCATTTTGCCTCGTTGTTTTCAGTTCTATCGTATTACTTTACATAAAACACACATTCAAATTAATTTCAGTCATACTACATGCCGGATATACGAGTGCTGTGCATTTAAATAGCATAAAACTGTATTTTTATAAGCAACTCTTCATTATTGTCTTCTTTGTTCTTGATTTTTCCATGATGCTCTAGGCTAATTTCCCCAAACTCATTCACTAACAGCTCCACATACATAACGCCAAACGTCTGGCTCTAAAGACATTCGGGAGTATTTAGCAAAATAATGAGATGTGTGCCCTCATCACTTCATTTTATTGATGTTATTTTAGTTTTATCGTGTATTTTAGCCAAACACTCAGTTTACAGCGATGAGACACTAAACAATGATGTGATTGAATCGGCTCAAAAAATGGTAAAATCGAACATTAACTGTAATTTAATATACGGTCTCTTTCCTGAAAGGTGCGATTAAAAATGGCAGCCAGTTCTGGTTTAATAGCAGATGACGCCTGGTTGTCGTGCAGGAATCTCCAGCCTGGGAAGGGTTAAAGGATGCCGTTGAGTTTGAGACGGTTTCCAAGGGTTGAAAAGAGAATTCGCTTTGGTTTAACTGGTCACTGCTCGATGCATGTTGTGCCACTCTGAGGAGGAGGTCTCATTTTCCTCACTGATCACTTTGCTTACATGTTACGTCTTCTGTCATTATTGTTTCTGCTCAACCTTCTGCTCCTCTCTTTGTCTTCTTTTCCCACACTTTTGCTTCTTTCTTTGCAGTTTTTTGCCAATTTTGTTCATCTAATGGCACTCTGAACAAATGTGTTAGTTACAGTAATATACAATTAAAAAAGCAAGCGTTAAAATCATCAGTACCTTTGGGGGCCATAATGTCTTGATTAAGAGTCATTATTCTTCCCATTTTGCTCTAAACAGTTTCTAAGCACCAATCAGGAAACTCAGTTTTAACAGCCTTTTCACCCTCCATGAGACGGTTTATACTAGAAGAGCAATGATTTCATCGTAGTCCTTGAAGCAGCCTGGGGCCTTTTTGAAAATGAGGGAAAATGTCACAGAAACAACCTGATGTAGTAACAGGACCCAGTGAGCTGATGGGAAGGTGTACAGCTGCCCAAACTGTGCTCTACCTCATTGAAATGTGTAAATTCACAGCTTTTGCATGTTACAAATAATTTATATTCACTGGGGCAGATACACACATACATGCCTGCTACTTTCCGAGCTACCTGTCTTCCTGCCTAATGTCTGTAAATGAGCACCTAACGATGTGTGTGAAGCTATTTGCTTATCTATATCATTGCCGCAGCTGCTTGTGTTCACATGCAATCTATGTGAAGATCATTCAGAGACACAGATGCAGACACAAACGCACCAACTTTTGCTTGCACAGTGAACAGGGTGTGTTATCACTTGCATGAACTTAGCAATGCAGGTGTCTCTGTGTGGCAGAAAGTGAGCACAAGCTCTTTGTTACACCAAGCTAGTGGAAAAGTTATAAGGATATTAAGATTGGTTGGGCAGTCTAGCACTTTTTGAACAATTATTAGCTGGGTTGCAATGATTTTTGGTACATTCACACTCGCTGCATATCCATCCAGTCTTTAAGTCTGACATCATTAGCATGTCTGGGTCCAAACGCCGCTGCAGGTCCCAAAGTCAGACGAACACTGCGGCTTCACTCAGAGTTTAAAAACAGTCTAAATTCTTTCATCTTTAATAAAATGATCAGCGTTGCTGCTTTACCAGGTGTAACTATTAAGTTTAACATCCAGACATCCGTGAAAACGGCATTAATTACATTTAACGGCGTTAGATGCTAGCAGGCAGTTAGCTCGCTAGTTTCCACCTAAACATGATATAGCATGTTCTGACTGAGAGATTTCTGTAAACATTCAAACGTACAGCTCTGCTATCACTTCCAACATAAATGAAGACAGAAAGGGGCTTGTTCAGATTAAATAGAACAAGATACAAAACATGTTGAAAACACAACAGCCTTGTAGTTTGGACCCAGAAACAGAGTTCATATGTCATCACTTAACAACCGCATAGTGTTCAGAGATTCATTCTACTGGCTTTGAAATTCTGCTGACCTTTAATTTTGGGCCACAAGCAGGTGAACATTATTACGTTTCCAAAGAAATTAAATGTCTCTGCAATATAAATACATTATTCTATCTTTACTTCCCAAGTATCGCCATTGTTGGGGCAATGTTTAAGTTACTTATGACTGACAGACTGTAGTCCCCATTGCTGTTAGCTGTGCTTTGTATAATTCACAAATGTTAGCAGGTTGGCCTAGTTATCATTAGCATTTTAGCATGGCGCAGATACAACGCATTTTTAGTTAAACTCCAAGAATATTTGAATAAAGTAAAACTTTTATAAAACAGGCACTTTAAGTTAGTGGCAGCATTCAGCACATAAATGTGTAATCTTAATCTGAAAGACGTGATTACTACTTGTTCAGATACCCACAGATGGTGCAGCAGAAGCTAGTTTCCACCCCCGGATCCATTCTTGTCTATAATGGCTACAAATTGATGAAGCCATTGAGTGTGCTGGTGACTCAAGGGTGAGCGGGGACACAGAGTCTCCACCACCCAGTAGCACTCATTAATCAGACCTGGTGCGTCCCCGGTCCCTCCCTTCAGACTGGCTGACACGCTGCCAGAGGCAGTGATGTGATACTTGCTGTCTGTCCCTGTCGCTGAGTGTCCCTTCTCATCTGCCTTTAGCACAACCTCATTTTCTTGTTCACTGGGTCTCTACTTCCTGTTCATGCCACCTTCAGTCCCTGCAAAGTAACTTCATCATGCATTGAATTATTTTTTTTAAAAAAAAGGGAGGTTACATTGATGGTTATAAAAACAAAGAAAGGTTATCAGCAATGACCAGCCATTTAAAAAGACAGAAAGGAAAACATCAATGAATGAACTCCAAAACTAGATATCGGACTTACAGTAAAGAGAAATGACTTTCCCTCAACTAATACACTGTCTTTCTGCTCTTCAGGGCTGCTTTTATTTAAATCACAGTATAGATTTATGCCAAAATAAATCAGCAAGCTGGCGGCCAATGTGTTGACATCTACATCCTAAACTCAATAATGAAATCAGCCTTGACGCTTTGACAGCTCGATAGTGTCAATATGGTTAACCAACTTCACACACGGGCTAATTTGCCTTGAAAACAAAACACAACCAAACAAAATCATATGACCTGTTTAATCTGAAAATCAAACAATTCAATGATAGCGTTGTGTTTGATATTATGTCTTTGTAATTGAGTTACAGCAGGATAGTGACATATGCCCATAGCTCATGGTCCAGTGATACAGAACAGGGATTATTTATGGCGATTTCATCTCGGATGATATGCTACATTAAATTAATGGATCAACAAAAAGGTTGGAAGAAGGAGGAATGGAGGAGGGGTGTTGCATATTGGACTTAGAAATTCATTGGATCACACCGAACTTTGATCTTATTGGCACTGTGCAGCAGTGAATTTAAGACCTGGAAAAGCCCGGGGTAACTGTTCCAGGAGCATAAAAATGGCTGCTTGGTTTTAATGCTATTTGGTTTATTTGAGTCTGCTTGGTGGTTCTTCAGCTAAATCTGCAGTCACTGTTTGTAGATCTGACGGAGGAGTCCACTGTTTCTCACAGGGAAGCTGGTTGAATGAAACTCTTGCTCAAACAATGCAAAAAGCCATCTGTTAACTTATAGCTGTTATTGTTTGGTGATGTCTCTCATTCGAATTTCTATAAAACTGAGAGCTGATATGATTCATTTGATACTTGGTAACTTGTGATGGCACTTTTGGCTCAACAATTTCTTCTTTTTAAAACCTCCTAAAATAACGGAATATAAAATTGGCTTTATGACTTTATTATACATGAAATACGACTATATTAAGCTTTTAAATTGTGAATAAAGTATGAAGTGTGATGTTGAACAAAGGTAAGTATAAAGTACAGAATCAAAAATCATATCACAAGTCCTTCTAACATATGACTGTCTATAATTAGTTTACTTACACTGTCTTTGATTTTCTATTACATTTAATTAATTTTAGTGTTTTTACTGGTTTGTTTTATACTTATACAAGAAACTCCAAGAGACGGCTGCATGCATGAATGTTTGCATGATGAGGTTATTCCTACTTTTGAAATACTAACTATGGAAGGAGAACCGAAAATGATGAAAAATTAATGGCGCTCTTCACTACGACATCACAGAGCGTTTCAATGATCTGCATGCTTTATCTGTCTGTAGCTAATAATCTACGTTTGTGTCATTAATTTACATAATAATAATTTTAAATATAAATAAATAATGAGACAAGTCTCAGTCATAAGATCTTGTATTTTAAACCTTATTGAATACTTTTGGCGCCTAATCAAACATCGAGCAGATAGAAAGTAAAAGCAAAAAAAAAAAAAAATTCAAAGGATAATTGTATATTCTTTAAAACAAGCATTACAAACATCATCAATGAATCATTTACTGATCAGTAAGCATTATGTAACTCTTAACTGAAGGTTCATTATCAATTCTCTATTTACTAATTATGGTCATTATGTAGTGTTGCTGTTAGTTCATGTGTGGGGTTCACCCTAACTGACATGGTCACTTCATAAAGCCTTGAAGATTCAAAAACTTTCTTTTCTTTCAACTCGTAGATGTTAAATCTGTAGAAAGCAGTGAGCGATCTATAAGAGAAGTTCGCTTTGGCTTCAGACGGTGGCTTTGAGCGGCCCCTGGTGTCTTTACTGAGCAGCTGCACAGCTCCAGGCAGAGACGTTTCAGCGAGCTCAGATTGGTGCAATAATAATAATAATGATGATGATGACACCACTAATAAAAATAATATGAGAACAAGCTGTGCACAAACCAAGCTGATATATATTTGAAAGAAATCTGTGCCACAAATGCACCAGAAAAGAGGACAAGCCATTATCAGCGTCATCAACATTGTTCAAAGCTCCCGTTTTTCTTGACTGCTGCCCTCAGGTGAGCTCTATCAGCATCAAGACTCACACCATGCTTTAGACAGCGGTCTCCCCGCGCAGTGCAATCAGGAGTGAGTGGTTGTTCTGGACGAAAGAGCAAAACATCTCAGACCGACGACCATTTTCTCTGCCCAGTACGAGACAAGGACTTCTCCCACAGAACAGGATGCGTGTGTGACGAGTATGTGAACAAAGTGCAACCCCCCCCTTTAAACACATTTGATCATGAGGTGGTTACACTCTTAGCACACTTAGCACGCATGCAGTGTTGCACACAAAATGCAGAATGATGATGCAGCAAGAACCTGCACAGGAGTGAGTCAGGTTTATAATACAGTACACTTAGATTTCTTATTCAATGCCAGCAGCATTTTTGAGCATGATGTGACTTGTCATGTAGAGCCCAGTGTCAGCATCTTATGTACCGGCT